>JAANSO010000199.1:0-60214 GCA_036507315.1 Lepidocyrtus fimetarius
AATGTGTAAGTAATAAATAAAAATAGATCATGCATACGAATATAATTGTGTGTTGAAAACAGCCCACCTACAAATATCTGTAGTAATTGGTACAAGTATTGCAAAGTACTTTTACCCAAAATTAAAAACTGCTCTTGCTCATGTTTGATCATTCTCACTAGCGACCATTTTGAAAACATTGTTTTTGAACGAATTGAAAATTAAGAAAAATCTAGCCAAACATCTTAACCATCCATCCAATCGCAGGAACGTTTTGAGTATATTGGAACAATAAAATTTTCAAAAACTGTGCATGAACACGAACAATCAAACAGGAATGTAAATACACTTGAGTTTTCTAAAAAAACGCCTGTTTTACAAGTGAATTGGAACTAAAGATAAATGTATACAGAAATAAATTGAAGATGTAGTTTTGTTGTGCTGCATACATTCTTATATGTCACAGGTATGAATGATGTTTACAATCTAATCAACTGAAGGAACGAATTGAACTGTTTCTTTTCACACACTCAACGTACAAAGTACAAACTTTGCGTCAGTAAACAAGCATACTATGTAAATTATCAATGAATGGTGATAATGAATAAACGAATACTTTCTTGAGATATCTTGTTCCAAAACATATTTCCTCCCCCGCTATGTAGGTACCGTCATAAGTGGGAATAAAATTCAATAAAGCTTTTTTTCTCACGGAATATGTTTTTTTCTTTTATTCATTTGACAAAGGACATGAAAAATTTTGGAATTCAAAGAATTGTGTATTTTACTTACTTATGTACGTTCATTGTTGAATGATACGCACAAAAGTTAAATACGGTATTTCCTGGTGCCAAATATGACTTATTTTTATTTTTTTAAATCAAACATAAGTACCTGCAAGTACAACACCAAGGAATTATCTTTTCTAATTATGTATGGCATGAAGATCATTTCTATCAAAACAGGAAATGAATAAAAATGCTGTAGTCAATCATAGAAAGAAAAGGTAGTAACTTTCTCGTTAAAATATTTCACCTAGTTGAAACTAAATATTATAATAAAATATATAAATTATGAGAAGCTGTTCAAACTTAACTAACGACGTCATGTTTAAATAATATGTGCTTTGCAATAAATGTTTTTTAACCTTTTCAAACGATCATCCTATGACTACTCCGATTCGACAGATTTTTCCAACCCACATAAATTTAATCACATTTTTCCTGCTAGTTAGCGAATTAAAAAAATATCGGGATTATTACTTAAATTTGCAATTACTTTTACTTCCTACTTGATAAATAACTGGAGGACAACGGGTCAAACCATAATTGGCAACAACATATAAGATTACTTACCGTAATTTCAAGAAAACTAGAAAACAAAATAAGAGACATACAGAGTAGGTGTACTTGTTAAAGAAGATTTACATTTAAATTTAGTAGCTAAAGCCAAGTATATGAAATCAAAGGAATCTAATCATGTGCAGAGTGATCATACGTCTTTTGTCAAGTGTAATACTACACCTACAAATTCTTAGTAAAGCATAGTTACATTCATTCAAGAATCATATTTATTTAATAATCCCCTCCACGAGGAAACACTTGACAACCTACGCAAGAATTTTCAACAGGTTGCAAATTTCTAGCTGTGTTGCTTAAACAATCCATTGTTGCCTAAGAACATACACCTTAATTAACTATTTATACATTTCTTTTTTTTTTAATTTTCAGATTTCCAGATAAGTTAAACTATCATCCTACTACTCAAAATGGAGGGAGTCAACAAGCTACCTTGACTTTGTGTAATACTGCTTGGAATTATAAGAACACTACAATTTATGCTTCATCAAATTCTTAGAAACATGGGAATCTTATGAGGACTTAGTTTTGAATAGGTCAAAACTAGGAATGTTGATGACGTGTTCAAATCTCATCGTTTTTTAAGCCTAAGTTTCACCTATTATCTGAATGCGAGCTTTACAAGCCATGTCACTATTATAATGCGCTTACTTCCAACCTCACTTGAAGGGTTTAGCAGACAATATGGAATATGACCATTAAAGAAGGCTTCTCAACCAACTGAATAACAATTCTCAAAACTAATATCCGTTTACTAATGATTTAAATCTCCGAATCAGATCACTTTTATGGAATCAAAAATCTTTACATTTCATACCTTTCCATTCTGATTTTCTTCAATATCTTAGAATTGGCTAATTTGGCCGACTGGAAACCTGAGGGATAGATGTAATGCCAAGCTTACTAATCATAAATAGCAAAGATAAGCCTCCTTGTGTAGCTGATTCCTACAACTTTTTCTTTGAATGTGGTCGTCTATAGCTTGTTATAGTTGAATTGTAATCATTTATTCTTTCGTTCGTTAAAGATTTTTGAAAGGTTAAAAATATCAATCAGTGGAATTTTTAATCTTCCTTTCTATACCATTCTTTTAGTTTCTTAGGATAAAAATCAAAGAAAGGGATATAATTTGATAATGATCATGCCCATAAGGCAAAATCTAGCGGTTATGGCGGTCCAGTGACAACCAATCCTCCAAAGACATATGAGTAAACTGTATCATTTTGTATATGTACTAGTAAAATTATTAAAGCCACTTACTTGAATACTTGGATTTTTGTATTTTTAATTAAGCCGGAATACGTACAAGTGTTCATACAAAATGTGAAGAATAATGAAAGCAACGATAATTCAGAAGGGTTGGAGAGGAATCATTTCCTTTCTTTCTACTAAAATGATATTTTACAAAGGTTACTAATATTGTATGATGAATGATTTCACAAAGATTTCTTTGAACGCTATATAATCTTCACTTGATACATGTATAGATCATACATACGATTTTTACTTTGTATTATATGAGCTCTAAAGTCCGGAAATTTAAAATTTCCGTTTTTCTTATTATTAGAAAAGTACAAGATGGCAGTTAATTCAAGACAGGAAAGCGGATTATGTGTTTGAGCAGTTGTTTAGAATATATAAATGCAGTATATGGTCAAAGTATCAAGGTCCAATGAAAGTAATGAGTTTTTTGTGAATTTTATCCTATATTACCATGTAGAAACTACAGAGAAAGCAGCTCAAATCGGAGACAACAGCATTTAATGGTTGTATAATAATAATAATAATGCTCTTGTATTTTTGTAGTAGGTAGGTTTTTGTAATATGATGCCAGTTAAACCTTGTATTAACATGTTTGTGGTGGCGAAGGGGTAAATTGCGACATTATTTATTACGGAAAACTTAATACATATGACATTGGACACTAATCGATCGGCGTTTTTCTCTAGTGCATTATAATATGCCATTGATATGTGTCTATTTGATTGGCAAACGAAACAAATCAAGCGTTAAATTATGGTTAAAAATTAGTTACGAGAATGATTTCGTCTCACTAAAAGTCATAATATTAGTATCTGAAGTTATCTGATCAAAACTTTGCAACTTCAGAATTTTTTTTGTTCATCTACAACTCTAATGTATGCTTACAGCGTCCATGGTAATGCAACGATCACGGTTTGGGTTTAAAAATTAAAGAAACCTACCTTATATTGATCAGAGCCTTGGGTAACGGAATGACCGTCTTCAGCATCCCAGCTCATGGGACAGGTTCCACCGTTGCCGCAAGAACATAGCCTTTGATAGTTGACTCCCCGAGCATTGGCTTGAAGATATCCGCAAATGGATTGTTGAGTGCAAATCGGTAGTTGAATTGTCTAGAACAAAGTAAAGCGACCTTACAGAATCTGTTCGTACAACTTTTAACAACCCTGCCTAATAGTGTACCAAATATGTAATGCATGTATGTTCATTTATGAATTTGCACTGTTTAGTGTAGCATATTTAAAGGTTTCTTTCAAACAAGTAATGAATGAAATAGTTATTCAATTCGGTGCAAAAATATGCATCGCCCTTTTATACTTTGCACATAAAATAAATCTCGAAAAGTCGTAGGTGTTTTTGAAAGAAAGTCTTTGTCTTTCTGTTGTACATACCCAGTCAATTACTATAAAACTTTTCTTTCAGCAAATTTGAATTTTAATGGGGAACTTGTTGGCATTAAGGACTGTTACTCGATAGCACTGGCTATTGTATTCTATAGAATTAGTAAGAGTGAATGAAGGGAAAGTTAAGAGTGAATGAAGAATGAAGGTACAGCAAACAAAAGCATTGAAAGAGCAGCCTCTTTTTTGAAAGAGCACAATAAATCTATAAATTAAGCATAATATAAACAACCATAAAGCTTGATAAAGTGTGCTTTTCTTCTTTCATTTTTTCATAAAGTTTACAAATTATAACATGTTAATAATGAAACAAAATAATTCTAGATCATGTTTCTCATAGTCATTCTATGCGTTTTTGTTTTGTAAATAGGGATTGCATACCAATGTCAGTTTAATGACGCCTTGGATGAAACTGCTGAGAGTATCGATGTTGCTGTTCTGGAAACAAATTTATTAAATGTCTTTCCTTTCACTTCTAAAGATCATGTTATCATCATCCACGCAGACAACAAAAACCATGTTCCAAATGTCCATATGCCGATTTTAAAGGAGTGAAATCATACTTAAGTACGAAATGCTGCAAGGAGGAAACAGGAGGGTTTTTCTGTTTTGTGGGGGATTGGTAATATGCCAATTGTTGCTTTAGTGCCTTATCATTAATACGATACGGAAGCTGCCATATTCTCAACACAAATTGGTTCTCTGGAAGGGAAATTGTAATGTGAGATAGTCCATTGCAATGTAATACTATAACTATTATATTCGGTTGAGCTAGTGAATTCATTGTTCTCAAAGGGAAATCTTTTCGTAGACGCTCTTCCTCTTAAACTTAAAATGTGGGCGTAACAATGATGATATGGATATATTAAATAAATGGCAATCCTATTAAGAATTCGTCTCATTAACTCCCAGGCTCAAATTGATAAGTAATATGGTTTTTAGATATTGTTTTTAAAGAAAAGTAATCCTATATGTACGCCAACTTGGAATTTAATTCAGCGGAATTGTTCCAAGTAGTAAATATCCATTATATCCTGCACTTTAGCAGCATCATCATGCCGAACCCAAATCAACAATCCTGTATCGAAATGGTCAATGTGAAAACCCTTTAATGTAACTAACTGGGCATTCTACATAGCGAGACGGTAATTTAGTTTTATGTATAATGCAATTTATTAAGGATGAATGTGATATGGCAATTTATCCAATTCTTTTCCAACTTACCCGCTCATCAGCTTTATATGTCACCTCATTTGTTTCTATGTATGTTTTAGCTTCAGTTGGGTTCCCGTCAATTACGGCAATGAACGCATACAAGCTAAACTTCAAAAATAGGATGAAATACATCTCGTGCTAGAAGTGCTGCTGACGTTGTCGTTCAAGAAGAGTGTTGGTTGTGCAATAATTTTGAAGAAGTTGTACTAAAAAGAAAAAAGCAAACAGGTACGTCAATAAAGAAACCAATAACTTCAGAATATTATTCCTAGGAAACTAAAGAAAGCTTTTATAAAAACTATTTTCAATCAAGCCTTGTTTTTGTACAAACAAGTAACTACTAGAAAATAAATTTCTCCCCGTAAAACCCCACAGAAATTACTTCATCCTCTACATACGTCAAGCATTCTAAATTGCCCCAACTCGATGCTTTCCCTCAGCCCAATTTGCATGATTATACATAGGATATTTCATTGTGGTGTTAGCACACTCACGACTCACACGTTTTGGTTGGGAAGTGAAAGTTGAACGAACGAAACATGTTTGTTTCATTGGGAAAGGGCCTAAACGGACTAAAAGTAAGCTAATGGCACAGCCTATCATTCTTTTACTACAAAATGATGGGTAGCACATTAGAGTGTTGTTGGGGCAATGTGATACAACCAACCAAGATGACTTTCGGTAATTTTTGGCAAGGGTAGGAGAGAGAAACAAGCACTAACTGTAAATAACTGAAGATAACACCAAAATGAAAGTTTTTATTTAAATTATAATAGAATGCAGATTTTTAATATTACCGTTAGATGATCAGTGTTAAGTACAGGCGTCGATTGATGTAAAACTGATTTATATTTTTATTGCGATGAATGATATGCTCGGATATCAGAGTGATATAATGAAGTCAGATTTCTTGTTTAAATAACTTTCAATCTTCAATTTTAGCAAAGGAAATTTAAAGATTTAAAATAACAACACATGTATGCTGGATGTAGCTGTAAACTAATAGAACTGGTTTTGGGTTAATTTGAGAAATTCTGTTGGAGAAAGCAATCAGCACGAAATTGATAAAGCTGGCTTGGTGTTGATACGTCGAATGAAGAAGAAACAAGCAACGCTCCCTTCAATTTATTGCAAAATCTTCCTTGGCTTGGCCACAGTAAAGAAACATTGCAAGATGTTCTTTTCATCTAGACTCTCGCTCACGTTTTCAATGTGGGCTGGGACAGCCAGCGTCAAGAACAGCTTCTCCAGCTTCCGTCGAAGGGATACCTATACAATTCTGTGTCTGTTCCGCCTCATCGTCCCACATCATATATTACCGACCATTTTTACGGTCAGGATGTAGGAAAAACAAATCGTACAATTATTTGATTTTCCATCATGCTTTCACAGCTTCTTATCCTTGTCTGACTTTAAATTCTGGTAGGTGGGTATAATGATAAATAATAACGTTTACTTCTTGGTTGCAAATACCATTTATTCCCTTTTCTCACCTAACAACATGTAGTTCCTCTTAAATAGTACATCTCCTCAAAATAGCAATCCATAAGTATTTGTTTTTCTGTTCCAAAATTGGATCTAGAAGATATCTGCAATTTAGCAGGTGACTTGATCAGTACTACGTTTATTGATGAAAAACATGAAATGTTATACACGAAAATGAATATGACAGCAAATGAGAAATGAAACAAACATGGCGCCCCAATTACCTCTCACAGTTTCTTGGACGTAAAAACATCCAACTTTAGTTCATGAAATTGAAGTTGATGATGGTGACCCTTCCATTACAAGGAAAAACAATCTCAATGTTGCCTTACTTGTATCCAATTTTGTTCTATTTTTAAAACTGGAGAAAATATCGTCATGTAGTTGTAGAAATAAAGGTAAAACTTTCATATTTGCGAAGCAGAACTATTCGGATGTTTTCTTAGAATTGTTAAGGCGTATGCAGATATGTTATTTCTTTCAAAGCATTTTATACAACGTTCGACAAATAAAAGGCCCCCCGGTTGATTATCTCAGGGGTTTTCAAAAGTTGGCATTAAAAATGCGCTGATTGTTTATACTTACGGACAATGAAGTCTCAATTTTTTATTATTTATTATCAACAACATTTTACATAAACACAATATGTTACAGTAATATTAAGAGAGTGAGTAAATACGAAAATGTAAAATTTTTATACAAATGACAAAGAGAACTACTACGCAAATATGCTATTTTTATACTACTACACTAATGAGGTACGTAGGTTGGATGAGTATTATTGCAATTCAGGTTCTTTCTTCTAAACTACCTAAGCTACTTTTGTTTAATCCCACATAAATAGCTAATATGTGGGTGAAACTGTGGACATCAAAATTGCATAAATGCATCTTTCAGAATTGTACAAGAGTTAAAGGCAATAGATACTTAACACATGATAATACTATTTTACAAGTAAGTATTGGACTTTGTTTTTAAATTATGTTGGCAAACAATAATAATAAAAGGGTTAAGCAAACTATTACTAGCGTTTTTTGTTTGTAATTAACTGTAATGTAAATACCTAGGTAATGCTAACCAGCATAGGTAAAAATAGGAATAAAAATTTATTCTAGTTGATTGGAGATCAAAAGGATAAGGAAAGGAAAGCAATACGTTTCAACTTCACTGTTAGTTATCTAATATAACTTGAACCTATTTTTCTAGCAAATACTTTTGGAAAATGAAATATGAATCTACAGAAGCAGCACAATCTGACTTGGGGTAAAATGATTGTACATACAATATTGTAACATTGAACGCCAAAAAAATGGCTCAGCAGAAAAATGCATAATTGTCAATTGTGTTAATATTCATCTATTGCCATAAATTATTCAGGGATCACCGGATAGTTTGCATTAATTTGACTTGTCCACAAAATTATATTATTATAATACAAAACTAAGTCTACTTCATATAATTTATTAAAACCGGATTTGTTTCCAGAGACTAAAATTACTCAGGTTGGTGATAGAGCCGATAAGGCAAGGCAAAGGTATAGGAGATTTCAATACTGACGGTTAAGCCTTCGCAGTTTATCGGCTCTAGCTTTGTAGGATATGGCTGGGTGAACACACCTTTGAATTCGACTGTAGGCCTCCCCAATTTCATATGCTGTTAGGGCGTAAATGTTTTTTGGAAGAAGAATCTCCCTGCTGACTGTAGCGACCTGATTGATTTAAATTACACAATAAAAGCTTAATAAAATAGGCAATAATTACTCCTAAATTATGTAATTATTATGATAGTAAGCTGTTATTATCAAACCTTTTTTAATCGTTTTGCTTCTAATTCACTAGCTTGCACCAAAATTTCAGACACACTGTTGCATTGATCATCCTTTCTTCTCTAAAAAAATATATTACAAAAGTTAAACGTCATGCTTTACTTATTTTTAATGGACTTTTTGGTATAAATACAAAGAAACTAGTTAAAACCTGAAAGGCAGGGGCAGACATGCACGTGTCTGGATTAGTAGCTCTCGTGTCGCAAAGTCTTTGGATCGGATTCGTAGTCGGAATACGTTCACGGCGGACAATAAATGATAAATCCATTATTTGAGATACAATTTCATATGCTAGGAATGACAAAACGTCAAGAAAATTTGTGGCCATTCGGTATTCCGATTTAGTGTTGGTAGTCACCCAATCTTGCAGATTCCCAATCTTTCGGGCAAATGAGACTGATCTCGCTTTAGCATATGCATAGTATTTCGGATGATTTAACTTTTGGTTGGTCTTATCAGCTCGAAGAATTTTTTCCGTTTTCGTAGACTCGAGAAAATGTTCAGTGTCCAGCAATCGTGTGAATTCGCCGGACTCGTCAAGCCTATCTAGAATTGGGCGGATCTCTTCCAAGTAACATTTAGCAGGAGGTGCAAACCCTTGGCTGATCTGATGCATCCTCATCAGTTTTTGTTGCTGATCTTTGCTGGCTATAAAATAAGCCACGATATTAGGTAATCCAAATACAGTTCTTCCTCTAAATAAACAATCTACGTTGTTTAAAATGCACATACCAAAATATTTCAAAAGCCTTATTAGTCGAGATCTCTCGTTTCTAATGGCAAAAATAGGTTCCTGAAGTCCTAGCGCTTTAGATCCACTTATTGCTGCAATGGAATCGCATATACACACAAACCCTTGTAATTCCTGCTTCAAAACAGACTCCATCATACGAATTGACTCATCTAAAGGATTGCAACAGTCCCCGAAAGCGTGCATCATATTTCTTAAATCTGGAATCATATTGAAAAACAAAATAGATTTAATATAATGAAATGTTGTATAAAAATCTTACAATGATAAACCCTCTCACAAATTGTATACCTGCATCCAAAGAAATTTCTTTCTTGGTGGAGCTTCCAGGCACGCCACAACTGGAAATGTCAACGGATACTTTCTTGGCATCTTTGTCTTTGCTACTGAGACGTGACCTTTTACCTCCTATGCTGACATTTGGTGATGGACTTCCAATCAATCCATTCGATTGGGGTTTGGGTACTGCTGCAGCATGAATTTTCAAGGAATTTGAAGGGGACACCAAAGTAACACAGGAAGGTGAAGAAACTGCTGTGGTTCCAGAATGACCCAGCAAACTGCTCATTGTTATCTGCGAAGCCATTTCCCCAATTCTTCATTTAGCTGCGCTTCAACCAAAAGTTCTGCCTGCAAGTTTGAATTTTTAATAAGTGCAATGAAATTTACATATCTATCATTAAAACTACTTCAGCATGAATTAGTCTAATTGGCTTACCTTCTTTCACTCACATGTCAAATAATTATTTATAAATCTTCATTTAGTTGCTTGTTAAACAACAAAGCGCTACAAAATAACTTAAGACTTACATGAAAATCATGGATTATAGTTTACCTACATTTTACTTTGTCTTGTGTCATTTATCTACTTTTTATTAGTTGCAAACTATTAATCAAGTAGCAAAATGTATGATGAATGAAGTTTTGTGTATATCACAGATTTTCTTTAATAAGTAGGTAGGCCATTCCCTCGTAAGCTCACTTCTCGATGGTCTAGCAAAACATTGTTTTTGAAGGGGCTGGGTGGCTACTACAAGAGCAACATGTTTAATGCTTAGGCTCGACTTTTACTGCTCTTGGTTTCATCCATTCCTAAAAATTCGAGCTTTCTCTGTTGGAAACTCTTTGGAGGTTATCAACTTGCAAACTTTAAATCTTCAGTTTTACATTAAATTCTACAATAAATGCCAGCAAAAGATAATGAATTCTTACTTTATTACTAGAAACTAGATTTGTTTCCGATTAATTTAAGGTGATATATTGTCTACAATAAAAAAGTCTCGATTTTGGGTGTATGCTTCGAGATTTCCAAAAAGATTTCTTTTTACCTTTAGCGATTTGGTTAGGCATGAGATGACACATTAAGTTTAGATTAGTAAAGTGTAATAATTTCACAAAGAGGTCATTACAAAAGCAATTTTACGGTAGGAGTTATCGCTACACATCGCTTTCATAAAATTTTCATTTTACATATGAGTGCTACCTTTCCAAATTCCAAAACAATACGATACATGGCTATCAGAATTGCATTCATAGGTTATGAATCAATTTTTGATTGACAAGAAAGGCGGTACGATTGCAAATATAAAATCGCTTTGATGCTACTATGAATTATAGTAACAAGTATGAAACACTTTATCTGATTGATTGTATATTTTTTGGGGCGAATGGCGCAGTCAAAACGGGACAGGAAGGGTTTTTTTCTTTTTACAAAAACATTAAATAAGTTTTTTAGCATGAGCATTATTTACTACAGCCATACATAACCTGGTATGCTTAAATGTTTGCAAGAGAAAGTTTAATATACCCATTTTATGAAATTTGGTATTATTTTGTTTAAATTAATAAATTGCAGCAAGGCTACACCGGTAAAACCATAATAGGGGAAAGCCGAGACGAAGATAAAATTTAGGGTGCAGAACCTATATTTGCTTTTATTCTAGAATAAAAACAAACAATAAAAAAACTTTTATCAGCCCCAGGGACGACGCTATGTAGCGTCACATAGTCCACGAGTATTATCATAATCAAACTTAATTAAGTTAAATGAATATTTCAATGTCTTTTTTCAAATTGTATAAATAATCTACAGTTAATTTCCAAAGAAAAGCACTAGCTGACCAGATATAGGTATATTCTGGTATGCTATACGAAAACCGTTGGAATGAAAAGTTAAGTACATAAACAACATGCAAGTAACTGTCGATCAAAAATCCTTTGCTTTAGTTAAACATAAGACAAGCAGGGACTCATCCATGGAAAAGTAGTATGATAAATTTACTAGAAAGTTGTGCCCTGCATGAAAGGTCTAAACTTTCTCCCTGCCACTTTCATTGTGTTTACTTTTTGTCATACAAAACCGGAAAGAAAGCCACAGTTAAGCTAGATAAGTTTGAAATTGGCAACTCATTCCAATGGATTATTATGACGACTGCTCATAAAGAGTTTAGTAATGGGTTGGATATATTTGTGAAATCAACAGAGAAGCGCTAGTAGTAAAAGTATAAATTTGATAGCACTAGAAATGTTTAAACCAGTTTAGCCAGAGCGTGTCAGCAGTGCTCGTTTAGGGATAAAGTCAAAAGCAACTTTTATTGAGCTTTCAAATTCAATATTAACTTTTTATGATATTTTCTCTTAATTAAGTACAACCAACTCATATCCGCTAAAACGTTTTGTACATACTTTAGTATAAAAATATTTTCAAAAGTGATTACTTTTTCATTTATTTGAACACATTTCCAAAATATTTTTTACTAACGCCGATATATTCAACGTAAAATCTCACCCTGAAAATTCTCATTGGATTTTTCTTCCGCTCAGGATTCCCCTTCTTCCAAATTTTATGGTACAAGTAAACTGAAATAATCTTACTAGTCTACTCCAATCAAAAAATAGTTTTACCTAGTAGTTTTCTCAATGTATAAAACTCAAGTAAAAAAGCAATTTAAAAAATTTGGTAGTTCAAAAAGCTAACCTAATAATAGAGATATCACTTTTGTAAAGTATTACACGAATTATTGCCAACGAGTTGGATGAACAATTTCCTATGGCTTTTGTTTAACAAAGATCCATGAAACGTAAGATTTCGACTATATTGTGCATAAGTGGCAATGTATAAAATCACTCTTATAAGTGATGTGTAATAGTACATTTTTAATTTTCGGTTAACAACTTTTGGAACTCAGTAAATTGGCAAATTATCTTTGTTCAAATCATATTTTCAGAGTTTTTGTAAAATTGAATATCATTGCTTTTTAATCCAGTACATAAGCTTTTTGTCTGACAATTCTTACTGTGAAAGTCGGCTGCTCAAAGTGTTTTTATACAAACTAAGAACCAAAAAGAATCTTAAGTAAACGCGGTGTCTCTTTAATGCGACCGTTGAAATGTTGACATGTTCCTGTCAAAAAGGACGAACATTTATTAATGTTGTTATTATACAACCTATAAATATTTAAGAACAGTCTACTACAGATTTTACAACGTGAAAAGCAGGTGGCTTTGTTTTTTACGTGTTATCCTTTTACCAATAAAATTGTCAGAGAGTACCAGGTCTATGAACATGAACTAAGAGGACGAAAGTTACGAGTTACGATTCTTTTCTTTTGAAGGTAAAAGTTGCAAGTGTGTCAAGAAACTGAGTGATGACAATACAGTGTTTGGTAAAGATAATGATGATGCTTAGTTTGTTGTAACTAATTTATGTAAGAATGACTCGTCTTTTTATTAGCGCATTCCTTATGTAGGTATTATATTAGTTGCGTGCATAAATAAACTTCATCATTGTACGTTCTCTGAGAAAAAGTCTATTGTCAACGGGAAAAAAATACTAAAAGAAAAAAACAAAAATGGAGAAAATACACTTGTGGGAAAAACTTACTACCAAAATTTACAACACAGTCATGAAGGGAAAGTCAGTTGACGAAGTGAGTTTAATAAGGAACGGTTTGGCTTCCCTGTCTTTGTTTTCTAAAAACTTTGACTATGTCTCCTCCACCACCTTTATCTACATCAAAGGAGTCTACGAATATGCCAGGGCCCAAGAATCCGAAACAGCTTCCACACCAACCGGAGTCGCTATCCCAACCAAGTTTACAACAAAATAATTGCAAAGTTGGTTTATCAAGGGCCCAAAGTTTTGTTAAGGCTGATAGTGGAATTTCTTCTGTAAATGATTTTCTAGGAAACATCAAGCCCCCGTCACAAAAACAAGGAGACAGTAATAAGGATAAAGTCAACGACAACCGTAATAATACTAAGAAGGTTCTCCCAACTTTGTCTATTGATATTGACGAGGAACTTGCAAGACTTGAATTGGAAACGTTTGAACATTTTGGTGGGAAAAGTGCAAATGCAGTGGATTTACAAAATTGTAACGAGGAGAAACGAGCTAATGAGAATCACACTGCTACTAAAGAAAACAAAATTAAGCCGATTATATTTGAAAATCAATCATTAGAACAAAATTTAAACAATCAAACTGAAAGTAGTAAAAGATATATACAAGAAAATGGCCAAGGCAAAAAGAAAGAAGACGGTTTAAAGTTTAATTCACAATCAAGAAAAAGTTCTTCTGCAAAAGGAAGACCATCTCAAGCTTTTTTGTTGGAGCTTGAACGATCCATATTTCAAGGCAGTTCTGGTGAAGATTTTGCGAAAATGGATCGCAATAATAAAGTTCAAGTGAATGGGAATGCAATTCAACCTGGATCATCGAGAGCCGTTGGCACTCGGTCAGAAATTACAATTCCAGGTAAGCATTTTTATACATATTAGTGGTAGCATGTTGTGCATGACAAACTTTCTTTCCTCATTTATATGTAATTAGGAAATAAATGAACTGTTTATTTGCACTTTTAAAACTATTATATAAGTTATATATGAATTCATATGCAAAGTAAAAACTGTATGACTAGGGAGTGTTAAGGATGCCACAGCCATGCGTTCAGAATTACTTGCCGCGGTTGAACAAAACAAGTTGGAAAAAGCACGCCGAATTTTAAAGGCTGGAGTCGATGCAAATGCCATTTGTGATGATAAAGGTCGTTTTCCTTTACACATTGCAGCGTTTCATGGATTTACAGAAATGGTAACAAAAACTGCAACAAATTTAACATTTTCAGTTGTACCATTTGAAGTTTTTACAAACTACTTGAGAATTTCATGATTGACTTCGTTTTCAGTGCAAAATTTTGCTGGATCATGGAGCCCAAAAGGACCAACCTGACACAGCTTTAGAGAGAACCCCTTTGCTTTATGCAGCTGCTACTTCGCCAGAGACTGTAAAACTTTTACTTTCTTACCGAGCTGATATCCATTCGAAAAATCGATTCGGAGCAGGATGTCTTCATTATGCAGCCGGTGCAAGTAAGAGTTAACTTAGCTTACATTGGCATGCATTTTAAAGTAATATTTATTGTTTGTTTTGAACTCTTCTGTAATTCTTCCTACGATGATTGCAATCTATTCTGAAATGGATTTGGAATTATGGCATTTAAATGATTTTTATTGAAATTTATTCTTTGGGATAGGCCAGGGAGAGTGTTGCAGAATTTTAGCAGGAGCTGGTTGTGATGTAAATCAAAGAGATCGACAAAAGATGACCCCTCTCCACATGGCATCAAGAGTGGATGATATTTGGAGCATTGAGGTATAGTGTTTTCCTTTTCATTCGAATGAACCTTGAGTTTCCCAATTGATTCCCTCAATTTGATTTATTTTTAATCATCGAATTAACCTATATTTTCTGTACACGTCAGTTAATTTTAATTTAATCTGGAGGGAAATTGTTAATGGGAAATATTATTTGGTATGTTATGAAAAGGTCAGACGGGTCTGAGTTTTTTGCTTTCCCCAGTACATTGATGCTTTTATTATTTATGCTTACCCTCCTTAACTGAAATTAGAGCACTTTACAGTCAAGTACAGCATACTACTTCAGATTATTGACTTAAAGCAACTTAAGTCGATTGGAGAACTTTTAAATATTGATCAATTTAAACCGAAGACAAGGTCATAAGAAAACAATGTCTAATTAATTATTTATTTGCACGTATTTTCATGAAGTACTATACGCATTGTAAATTACCCCTCACGCGAATGCTAACTTTTACTTAACCCCACCCACTTTATTTTCAATATTACTCAAATAATAGCCGAGGAGTACAAGAGGGATGTTTTCGTAAAGTAATTTTAGGGCATTGTTTTTCCTATATTACTAAACGTATAATTTTTTAAGAATGTAATTTAATAATTGGCAATGGTTGGGATTGTAAACTATTTAAATAGGTTTTATCTATCCTTTTAGTAGCTCATAATAGCTCCTTATTAACCTGTAGGAATAATGGCTTCATTTGGATTTATTTTATGATCAAAATTTCGAAAATAAGTTCATTTGGTTAAAGACTTGATAAGCAGATTTATAAAAGTCAAATACATGCCTGCGTAAATTATATTTGGCCACTTTTGTATACGTTAAACTGACTTGAGCTGTAAAGGTAGTATGCTCATCTTACCCCTGTACGTTTTCAAGTGAAAGCATGAGTTAACGTGGAATACATCACTTATTCCGCACTATCTCTACTTATGAGAATTATTTAGTATTTCCACTCATACATTTTAAAACGAAAGTAATTTTTAACCCCCTGTGATTCTAATCGTGTATTTATATTGCTGTGATCATCAGTTGTAAGAAAATTACAGTATAATGTGTGGTGTAGAGGCGTGGCGCACTAAACTCTCAAAGAACCGAAAATGCCTATGTACATTAATAACCACTATATTCCCTCTCAAGTTTATTCATTGTCCAATATTGACAGTTTAATCAAAGAATAATTCATGACGGTAGCATGAGTCAGTGAAATTGATTTTTTCTCTACCACCACCTTTTCCATCATGACAAAATATCCAGCAAAATGAAAAAGCGTATGAAACGTATTATCGCAATTCCAAAATGACAAAAGACAAAAATTGTATCGTGAGAGTCGTCCTAAATCCTACTGTAGCACTATGATTGAGTGGTAGTATCTGTTTCAAATAAGCATAATATTCTAGCGTCCGTCACTCCAATAGCTGAACTATTTCAAATACAAAATAACTCCAATTAAGTCTTCCCATGCAAATCAAACTTTACAAAATGATGTACATACGTACATTTTGTATTCGTGTGCTTACTATGCTTTACACAAATAAACATGAAAAACTGTTTTATGCGTTATTAAGGTGAAAGTAACTATTAGTGTGGACTTTTGTGATTGTTGATTCAATATAGAGGCATGTACCTATGTCCATCCCCATTTTGATAGCTGTTATAATTGATCTGGCCTAGTTTCAATTTTGTGTGTAAATAATTCCATTTTCCTTTCCTTTAAGCTTCCTGCTTTCAATCATTTGAGCTCAGGCCCATTTAAGTAAAACAAATTTGATGAATATTTGACAGCAATTGAGAAAACTATGAAGATAACTAACTGAATGAACAGGAAATATTTTCTCATGTTTTGCTATAATTGTTTGCGTGGAAATTTAGATTTTAAATATGCGGTTCTATATGTGCTGGGTTGAGTATAAAAAAATAAAATAATTGATATTTGACAGCTTTTGCATATTCAATCAGTATATCTGCTTTAATGAACACAACCGAAAAGAAAAATAACATTATCACTTATCTATCCTTACTTTAGGTCATTTTTAATAAAAATTGAATGCGAAAATACGCATTAGTGAGTCACATTGCATAAACGGACTTAAGCAAGTTTCAATTTCGATCAAGTACATAAATACGCTCAACATATCTTTTCCGTTTACAGGTTCTCTTGGAATTCAATGCTGACGTTCATGCAAGAGATATTTCAGGGAAAACATGTCTTATGGTAATAATAACAATTATCATTGTGGCAAAATTAGTTGTTGAATTTGAGTAAGTATTGTAAGATTTATATCCATAATTTTTAGCATGCAGCAGAAACGTCGGAAGGAATGATTTCGGATCACAGAAAAATGGGTGCCACTGTTCGTCGACTTGTTGTAGCAGGTGTAGATGTAAATGCGACAGATAACGACGGCAAGAATGCCCTGTATTACGCAATACAAGTACGCAGTGAAGAAGACAATCGTTTTTAAATTGAAATGATTAAAATGCAAATGCTGGTAATTTAATAAATTGGAATCTATTAAAATTTTTAGACAGGATCTCCAGAGGCTGTAACAGTCCTTCACGAGCTTGGTGCCACACTTATTGATGGCGTTAGTCTTCTCACCATGGGAAAGAGATTTCCTTCACTCATTCGACCCTTCCTTGATAAATGTGTGTCCTCCAATGTTGATACTTGCGATGCAGAATCCAAACATTTCTACATCCAATTCGACTATACTTGCTTAACGTTTTATCCAAAAGACATCCCTGATGAAAAATTGCTATCAATGCAACATCGTGATGAAACAGAATCTATTCTGGCTGAGATGGGGGTGCTACATGGTTTAACAAGATGTAAAGATAGCAGCATTTTGAGTCATCCAGTTTGTGAAAGTCTTCTTAGGTTGAAATGGAAGAAAGTAAAATGGTACCTGTACTTGGACATGCTTCTTTTTGCGGTTTTCCTTGCCTTCCTGACTGCAGTAATTTTTATGGAATATGAGGAGGATGCCGATCAAAGCGAAATTGGCAATTCCTCAGAGTTAATAAATGCTACACATATCCCTGGAGTGGCTCACAGCCACAGCTCGCGCTATTGTATGGACACTACGCGAAACATTGTTGTTTGGGTCATCCTGTGGGTGTTAACGGCTTGCCTTGGAATACGAGAAATGGTTCAATTAATTCAGGCTCCCCTTAACTATGTAGTTCAGGTAATTCATTTCTTTAATGCTTTTCAGTGCCACTGTTATACATGCTAAAAGGGCTTTTAATGATTTTCCCAAGCGACCTTTGAAGCGCTTTGTGAAAACGTTTTAGCAAGATTCAGTCCTAAATATTGCATGCATTTCAAACAGGTGGAAAACATTTTGGAGCTTGTTCTAGTCTTCTCTGTTGCAATGCTGTCCTTAGCCGAGTGTGGAGTTCAAAGTTTTAAAGATGCCAGGGACCATTTTGCAGCTGTTTGTCTAATTGTTGGTTGGACCATTCAGGTAAAGTATCCGTCATCTAGTACTTTGTTATACACTTTATTAAATGCTAATACAACCCTCGTGCATCCAATACGTTCATTCACCTCGGCCTGTGTGACTAAAAAAGAAAAAAAGACCGAATGTTTAGGTGAACTCCATGTATCCTCAATCCTCTTCATCCCTTCTTTTTACTTCAGAAGCCATTATCGACAACAAAAACGTTATCCCATTGTGCTTTATTTGTTTAAAAAAGGCCGACAGTCCTTCCTTTCTTCTATCAAACCACCACTTTGTAGAAAAATAGTTGATATTTACACGGCAAACCAAAATGGCCTGATAGATTCGTGAATCATTCAGTATTCATGACCATGTGACATTCCCTATTATGTTTCTTCTGCGTAGATTCACAAAAGACAATATAATCGCGACATGACATGACAAAATATAACTAAAGGTTTTTTATTAATTTCAATGAACTGAAGCAGGGAGAAAATTAAATTTGCTAAAATGTCACACATGTTTATAGTATTAAAAATTCTTGAACTAATAAAGAATATTGTGGTAATATGCATATTACAAACGTTTGTCCAACCGATGGAACTACGAGATTGACTGGCCATCTTTACATCACCGATACCTAAAATTGAAACCATGTAAAGAAACTGTGGTATTTTTGAAAGTGAAGTAAGATTACTCATTGTGGAACTACTAAGAGAAACTTAAATGCCAAGTGAAAGCATTTAATTGACATGGGAGGGAGCTCCCTTACCTTTCATACATAATTGACGTGAAGCTAGCTGGAAGCATGTTTGTGCGTCACTTCGCATTATATTTCTGTTCATTTTCCTGCAAAAGTTCCAACTATGTGAGTACTTACGGGCCATGTGACAAAGCGGGTGCAACCTGCAACATTATTAGTTGTATCGATTACATATCAACACGAAAGGTGTTTAGGTTTGACCTATAAAAATAGTAAGACGCTACAAACAGGAGAAACAAATAATTTCGTAATAATTCAAAATGGGTATGAAACGCGATTTTAGCTAATATTAAATAAAATCTTGAATGCGACATTGCCATGAAGCAGTCAAACATTAATGCATATTATTTGAATCGATTAACGTTTCACCGTTTTCTAATCTGATTGCACTAATTTAATTTTTTCGTTTACACTACTGCAAATTTCCTTTCGTTCAATTAAATAGCAATAATTTGAAAAGTATTTGACTATCTGCATAATTATTTTTGCATACTGCTTATTTTATATACGAGGTATTTTGTAAGAAGAGGTGAAGCCTCTATCATTAAATATTTATTGAATGTATGGATGACGATGAGGATAATAAGACTTAATAATAATAAGTATTGATAACTATAACAATCTTACTATGCAGGTTACCCTGTATGGAAAGCTACCCATGTTCTCGGTCTATTTAAGGATGTTTGCTGCAGTGGCTGTCAACATTCTAAAGTGCTTATTCACATATCTTGGTCTTTTATTCGCGTTCAGTCTCACTCTTCATTTCCTGTTCCGCTCTCAAAAAGAATTCGATAGCGTTGGCTTTGCTTTCCTCAAGGTAAGTAAGCACAAAGATTAATAGCAGTTGTAAATGAATTTATGCATGCTTGCGGCTTTATTTTTGGAACATAGTCCTTCCTTTTTGCAAACTTATATATTATCTACTTGGGGGAAGCCTTTCCGAATAAATAATTTTATTACATATTATGTGACATTTGACATGCTATAGTATTATAATTTTTCCTTCAACTTTTGTTTATCTTTTTGGTAGACTTTTGCAATGATGATTGGAGAAATCGAATTGGCTAGAACTTTTATAGATAACCGGGAAAACACACACATCGTCCCATTCACCAGTCATTTAATGTTCGCTCTTTTTATAATATTCATATCCGTCATCCTAATGAGTCTTTTAGTGGCTCTTGCCGTTTGTGACATTGCCAGTATGCAAAGGGAAGGGGAATACATGCAACTCGTTCAGCAGGTCAAGGTTAGTTGGACAGCCACATTAATAATGTCAGGTTTTAAAAAATTCAGAGTTTCATACCTCTGTATTCCGTAAAGCAAAGGATTTCCTATATATCCTTGAACTAATTTTGGTGTAAACACGAATATTAATGTCAATAGGTGGCAAGCCAATTAGAAGATGCTTTGCAACATCGGGGCTTGCTCTATCCGCAATTTGGGATGAAGGATCAAAAATCACTTCACCAAAGGAAGGGAGTTATATTTCCAAACCTGAAAGATCATGGTAAACTTGGAAAGGATGCAATGGAAATCGTTGTGGCGTTACATGCTAAAAAGATGGATTCCCCAAGCGGTAACGCAATATCACAACAGCTACACTTTGAAGAAACAAATATGGAGAAAGGAAGTAGCTCAAGGGCCACCACTGAAGTTGCAAATGATCTTTTGCAAAAACTCAAAGCAAAAATGGATCTGTAAGTACATGAATTCACTAAACAAAAGAAGGAGTTTATGAAACTTTAAAAAATGTGCCCTATTAAAATTCAAAATTATGATAAATATAGGTATGCAGTTGATGTAGAGAAACGCAACGACCAATTCTTCCAGGATTTCCGTGGTTCTCAGGAAAGGGACAACTTGCACCTTAGTCGAGAAGTAGTAATTCTTAAAACTCAGTTGGATGATTTGAAAAAATGCAACACAATAATACTCGACGAAATGAGAGAACTAAGCTTGGCAGTCAAGGCATTGGGGGAACGCTCACTATACGAGTCTTCTTCCTCCCCAGGGAGAAGGGACAAGCGGCACAGATCAATTGATGGTGGGTCAGGGACTAGAACCAGTCCTGAATTGGAAACGTCCACACAATCATCGCCAGAACCAAGTCATAGTAACTCAAGACATGCCACAAACACATCCAGTCCGGCTAGAAATCAATCACTGTCTCCGGTACCCCCTCGAAAATAGTCTTACCTATATAGTTACCAGTCTGTAGATGAACATGTTAAGATTATAAAATGATTTTTCGTAATTGTAATGTAAACATATATGATAAAAAGAAACTATACCTAATTGATATAATGTTTTATGTAGATTAGTGTTAAGATTCTTCATCAATCGAACTTAAACTATATAAAATATTTTAATACCAATCCAATGTGTATATGATATTGTACTCATTTACTTTCTATGGATGTACTTTGGCTTATATTTCTCTTTTGTATACGCATGATGCTTATTTATGGTGGAATAAATCTAATTTCAAATAACTGTTCTGAATTAGAAGAGAATTAACAATGCATGTTTGTATTTTTATTAAAGGAAACAAAACTTTTTATTGAAGTATCTCATCCACACATTAAAAAAGCTATTGAAAGTTACCCCGATAGGTTGCATCGTTATACTACTACTGTATTATAAAATTGTACAAGAAATAACGATTAACTATTATGAATTTTTACGAAAAGGTAAATGCTAGTCTGACTAAATTACCACAATATAATTTAATTTTAGCTCGAAGCTCCTTCAGATTTGATTATTGGATCACTAGGCGGGGTAATAAGGTCCGCTGTGTCTGTTCTATTATTACGACCAACCAAATACTTGCCATCTTTAGTCACTGCAAAATTGTAGTCAATTTCTACAGCCAACGCCTTAGCAATTACATCGTCTAAATCCTCAAACTTTATTGCTCCTCTTAGTCGTTCCTGAAATACAAATCAGAGAATGTTCATTATATATATTGCTACACGTTTTATTGTATTTTGTAAACACAACTTTCATTGATAAACACATGACCAAAATATATGAACTTAACTGTCATGTTCATACTTACCAATTGTAAATTAACTTCTTTCTCAGTCTGTTCCAAATGGGCTAGCTCTTCCTCTTCCTTCTGTTTCTTCATTTGTAAAATTTCCTCCTTAATTTGCTTATGTTCCTCCACAAGTGCAGCTTCCCTAATTTTTCGAACCTTTTCATTTTCTTCATCATTAAATTTAATGATCCTTTCCAGCTCAACTTCTTCACTCACTTGAATAGCATCCTTCTCCTTTTGAACTTCTCTTTCTCTATTGCGATTAGCCTCATGTGCCCTACAAATTTAATAAAATCAGTTACTGCAATTGCGCATGTAAATTAATTAATGAATAACCTAACTGAATTTTAATAAGATTTACGTACCAGAGAGATCTCGTATATAGGTCATAGTTTGCTTGCATTACTTTATGTTCTTCATGTTCCAACTTTGGAAGCACTCCGCGCTCCTCCATTATCGTAAACATTTTACTTTTTGCAATTGGAATCCACCTGGGTTTCGAATAATTCCTGACGCTTTCATGTTTAACGCAACAGGGGCCAAGTCTGGACACTTTACATAATGATAGGAAGCCTCGATGCTTTACTGAAAGTTCCAAAACTGGTAGCAACATGTTAATTTCACTTATTAAAATGGATCTTTCAACAATTAACTCCGACAATTAAACATTCTTTGCAGTGACAAAATTATTCCTTCAGATAGGGCACATCTGCATGTTCAAGTAAACCCAAAGAAATACTATTTTGATCCCACCTTTCACTTTTGACTATATGGGGCAATAGGAAACAGAATTCAGAGTTGGATAGGAACCGGATACCGGTTTCTACATTTTACTTCAATTCTTATGCAATTATTACGCTTGCAATTTTAACAATCATGTACTTAAATACGTTTTAATTAAAAAATCAATAATGTAATTAATTGCGATAGAGAAAATGCTATTTTTGCTGATAAATTACTTTTATTGGAACACTTGCAATGCTTGATGAAAATACTTTTTAAATAGGCTTATTAATTTGTATTTTAACACAATTGAAATTGCACAAAATTATTTTTAATTCTTTCAAAATACAACGTATAAAGTTAGAAAAGTAAAAGTTTATTTTATGTTAACTTTATTTTTTAATCAAATGAGCAATTTTCTATCGTTGATGAAGCTCTCAGGTAGTATAAATTGATAAAGTTTAATATTAAACCGTTAAATATCTAATAAATTTCATCATTAATTCCAGTGTCGTGTAAATACGACATCCCTCTTTGTTTTAATGCTTCAGCTCTTTTAGTTTCCTTAATCGTCTTATCCTCTTGTTCTTCTCTTTGAGCTGCTAATATTGTATCAACGGCGACACATTTTAAGTTTGACGATTCCTCCTTTTCTTTATCCTGGAAAGAAATTAATACAAAATGAAATGACGAAATTCAATATTTAATAATAACAAACCGCAATAATCAAATAGTTTCTTACAATTTCTCCTAGGAGCACGACGTTATCACCCCTGACAAGGAAAACACCTCTTGGAATATCACCGTAACAATTATTCACATGTATTCTTTCCACTGCTTGATGCAAAATTAAGTTTGCAAATTGGTCAACGGATCTTAAAATTCCTATCAAGGTTCTTCCATCCCTCAAAACGACTAACATCCTCTCTAACAAATATAACAGAGTTAAATTAAATTTATATCGCAAACAACTTTAAAATTTTTATGCAATGTACTAATTAGGATGTGTTCATTACTATCAATTTCATCAAGAAGATTTGCACATCCTATCAGAATGGTTGGATCAAGTTCCTGTTGTGCTTGTGAGTGACTATTATTTCCCGCATTTGAAGAGTTTTGGGTTCCAGACTGGCGACCTTGTTTTGACCCGAACCCACTGGATGCCATCTAAACAAATAATAAATTAAGTTAATGGTACCTTAAACTAGACTAAATCACAAACATCAAAAAAGTTCGCTACAAAAAACATGGGACCTAAAAATCAAATGGTTTCAAAAATTTACCGTAATATAAATGTCCTGAGGCTTGCAGTCTTTTTATGGTAAACTAAGATACAATTGTAGGGATTTTTTGCAAGCTTTCACTCACAAACGCAGACACTTTTGTATAATTATTTTGATAAGGAATTTTCGGTGTACATAATATATTTATTATTAAAAGTGGAATTTAATTTAAATCGGCTTTGCGATTGTAGCTATAAGACCGTATCTAAGCTGTTTGCAATTATTTGTATAGCTCTATAATTAAGTTATGTAATTAATAGAAAACATTATTTCAGCGGTTTTGATTTTAATAAGGTACAATACCGATCTGTAAATTTTACACCGCTTTTCTCCGTTTTACTATTTCTTTCACAAAATTCAATGTTGAGTTTCTCTCACATGTTGAAATGCCAGTTCAGAGTTTCATGCTTTAATTCCATGAGCGTAGATTCTTCTGTGATTCATCTGCTATCTGCTATTTATGTATTACAAAGCCAAAGAAAAAAATTGATGTATAGAATTGTATCGTACTTGGGTAGATTATGGCATAAATTGGCATGATTATGGTATAAATTTAGCATGACCATAATTGATGTTTCTACTTAAAACAACCGATTTACTTCCATATTTATTTCAAGCGAAAATTTATCTGAATTGATATTCATTTTCATTTAGTTTAAAGAACAAATTAGGAAGAATTGGGGGCATCACGAGACACCCTTTGAATCAATCAGCAATGAAACCTAATTGCCACTTGCTAAATTTAATAACAATTACTACAATATTTGCGCAATTTGTTATTTACATTGCGCCTTGTTGACTTCTCACACTCCATCTGTCTATCTTTAACTTTGTTTCGCCTTTGCATGAAAATCCTTTTTCATCTGTTGATCTTTTGTTTATTTGGAACAGAAAAACCGTTAAGTTTCATTTTCGCTGTAACGCGTTTCCAGTTATTGCAATGTTAATCTTCAAGCAAGGTAGAGTAACAACAGGACGTTGGTGGATAAAGATCAGTTTGGTTTTTACGCGGTAAGTGCATTATGATCTACCAGCAAGGTATCTGTAATAACGCAAATGCCAAAAATGCGCGTCAGTATAAGCCATGATGTGGATACGTTTTGGTATAGTTCCCAATATAATAGTAACGATGTCTTTGATTTGTGGAATAAACATATCCGTAAAAATAAGCAAATCCTTGTGCAGGAAGAGCCAGAAACAGCGTTAAAAGAAAGCAAAAATGCAAACTTCAAGAGAAAGTAGTTTCCATATGACAAGTTGCTTGTATTTTTGTATTTCAGACATACCCCAGAGATAATTTTAGTATAACTTTGAGTAGTACTTTCACCATAAATGTCCAGTAGTTTTATAGTTTACAAAATTTTAAGTGATGGCAGTTACTACAATGGCAATTCCAAAGTCCCGAATTGCAGTTTTAATAGATATAAACTCATCGATGCAGCATGAATGGACTCACAAAACAATTGAAAACATAAAAGAAGCCGTTTCATTTCAAATATCGCGAGGTGCAATAACAAATTATAAATTGATTAAACTTGGGCGTGAACCATTACTTGCTCGAGTGAAATGGAGCTACTGCTTTGTGGATACTGCGATTTCAGTTGAAAAACAGCTTAACAATATTGGTCGTCCATTGCGACCACTAAGATTTGACGGTTGGGAAATGTTTGCAAAAGAATTTGATGAAGCTGTCAAGCAATGCAAAACAACACCGTGTTTTGATAAGGACCAGCACGTTTCAGATTTTACCAAAATCAACAATCTTGTGGACATTTTAAACCTGGTCAGTTTTTCTGAGCTGTCTGCGACGCCAAATGAAGAAAGCAAGTCAAGCACCAGTTCTTTATCTGTAGACATGGACATGAAATTATTATCGAATCATAACATGGAGAAATTCATTTTTGTTTTCACAACCGTTCCAAAGTCCATTTCTTCACTTATTCATCTTGCGTATGGTTTAACCAAATTTAAGAATGAGAAGGAAGATGTTCGCATCTGCGTTGTTGACATTGAAAGCAACACTTCGATTATAGAACACAATGATCATACTCCCTGTTTCTGGAGCGACCTTCACAAAGGATCAATCCAGTTTAGTTTAAAAATTTTATGTCTCCAGAAAATCATGATGATTCATAAACTTGAAATTTTGCGTTATCCATGGAAATATGAAGAATCACTCATGCTACCGTTTGGCTATGGGATGGGAATGAGAAGGCTACAAAGGTGGACCAATATCCCTCGGCGGCAAATACCGGAGCAGGACTTACAGTATTGTCTGCCTTTGAGAAGATGTTGTTCGGATGAGCAGTAATTATTAGTTCAATGATATTAAGTTGCAAAACAAATATGCCAAAAATATTTTGTTTGAACTTTATCATTATTTTTGCTACATATGAGGTTAATAATTTCAATTTATTTAATAAGCCATTACGCGAAGTCTATTTCTCAAAACTCTGATTTTAGTAAATTGTAACTTACGCTTCGATTTCGTGATTTTGCAATCTACAAATGCAAATATTGTACTTTCCAAAGTTAAAGACAATCATTGTGATTCCGTCAAATACTTAAACATAATGTAAAATAAATATAACTGTTTGCCTTAAATTACTGTAAAAAGTATTTTGTTAATTTTAAATTTGGTATAAATACTTATGATTAGTTTAAGAATTTGTTGAGGGCAATTTGTAATTAAAACGGATTTAAACATAAACGCTTCCAGTTATGCCTTATGCGTTAAAAGATTAATTTTATTATAATACCTATGCTAATCTTTATTTTATAGCATGTTCCCACACTTTGTGAATGTAGGTACTAATCCAATGAAAGTCATATAACTATATACAACGCTTAATGTGCCTCCGTGTACTTATGTTTTATGTATAAGTTTTTTAAACAATAAACTCTTTAAGCCATTGCAAAAACAATTTAATTCCGAAGTCATAATATTTTTGATATGAACATTCTCTTGAATTGATTTCATCATGGAATGATGTCAAACATGCTTTATTCCACTTTGACAGGGATTATCGCTTTCTCGTGTTAAATGCAAATACTTTTCCTCTACGAATCTTGCTTGAATCGGAAATGTAAAGCTATTCCAGATAACAAAAAGTAGCAAATAGATGCAAAATCTGATAAGCAAACTAGGTTTCACACTTTAAACTATAAATCCTTAGCTGTTTCTCGGCCCATACAAACATTATTGTGTACCAATTTCTCATTTTACATGTCTAAACTTTGAATGCGGATTTTCGAAACATTATACTTATGTGTGCTTGTGTTAGCGACAATCATTTAAATTCTCGTCGTATATCAATAAACATCTAACTATGAAAGCAGTAATGGACATAGTTGTTTACGTTTTACATATTTTGCAAATTGTGTGACGTGATCACCGCCGATTAAGAATATTGACATGACCATAATGCACTCAAATTGCCCACTTCCATAACCCATCCAAATTAACTGGTTAAAGAGTATTAACGAATGAGTAAGAATAAAAGTACAAAACTAAAAATACTCAAAGAGCCAAGATTGGAATTTATAAACTCTTATACTCGCCCAGGGAAGGATTTGCACGTGGTTCTTCTCATTGCAAACGTTACCCTAGCTTACGAGGGTAGAACAATTTTGTTTACTTTAAAGCATAATCTTCAGCAGTAAAATTTTGTTGAATTAATAGCAGTCAAATATGTAACGATATGATTTTACAAATTTGAAAATCTACGAGTGAGACATTTGGCTTTCTCCTATAACGTGGCAAAAGACAGGACAAAGACACGCTTAAGTTTTGTTTCGAGTTTTCTGTAAGCGCAGGTGGTTGTAGCAAGAGTAAAATAGTAAGAAACATAAAATGTTGAGCTTGCTTGTTGTGCTCATCAATAATAGTTTTTTCAAAATGTGATTGTGAAACATAATGAATTTACAATTTAATGACTGGTAGTCCATAAGCCTAGCGCATTGCTTTTTTTGCAATATTTTTGGTGCGTTGATTTCAATAATGGGTTTTGTCACTTCCTTTTTATTATCTGAAGACAGTTTACTGTGGCAATCAACCCTATGTCTCCTTGTGTAATGAAATTAAGGAAACGAGGAGACGAGACATTAATTTTGCGAATTCCATGAACAATAATTTCTGACTATTAAGTTACTCGTTTTAAGCGTTTAACGATTCGTTGCCAAATGCAAACGTTTCTAGTTTTACTTGTTCACATGAACATCGACGCACATGTAATCGAACCATGAAAAGGTGAAGTTGCATTTTGCAGAACGTTTTGCAGGATTGTGAGTGTTGTGTCCATTGATTTCTTTATCATATTTTGGGTTAAATTTAACAAGTAAGCAGATAACAATTAAAATTATTACTTTTACTACATTATTTCACACTGCTGTATTTGATAAATAAATGTTGTAATAGTGGTTTGCATATTTGCATAGCAGCATGATAATAGCACAGCAGCATTAAGCATAACATCGTAAGACTTTGTTGGCTTTCCTTTGCTTCTTGCGCCTTTTCTTTGTCTTGTCGCTAACTTTTAGGATTTATTTGAATACATCGATCTTTCGTTTATATAAAGTTATAAAAATCGCTTTTGTTGCTATTTGATAATTTGTATTATGCAAATAATATAATATACAATATACATATTTGGCTCGGTACACGTTACACTGAAAAAACTTACTTAAGGTGAAGCAATACAACTAATATCGAATAATTTGTCGGTTCCATTCATAGAACTTTGCTGTTTTTGTGTTTCGCAGGGTTTAATTGGATTGAAAATGATTCCTCTCGACATGGATAAAGTAGTAGGAGAAGAGGCACAAACTGCAAATGGAAGGGCTCCAAAACAGGAAAATTGGACCCAGTATGTAAACGTTATGGTGTTGCTGCATGGCGGTCGGTGCCGTGAGGAGGATAACGACGTCGGTCCTCATTTGCAATGCTATGACGAAGTAAGCTTATACAAATTCCTAAATAATGACTTTGGATATATTGACTTCTACTTAACTTTTTGTTTTGTTATTTTTTATTAGTGTTCATTCTCAATGAGTCACTACAAAGACTTCAGGGATCATAGGCCAAGCTGCAAAGGAGAAAATTGTGACTTTCCCCATTGTTTGGATGCACACGTGTTATTTCAGCATCTAGTTAACTGCAAGGAATCTCATTGTGACATGTGCTGGATCCCTGTTCACGTCGCACTAGATGAATTCGAAAAGGCGTTGCGAAGAAAGCAATTATATTCATTGATTCCTACCATGAAAGAAAAATCTATTGGGTTTTGGAGACATGTCTTAATTTCCACTGTCTTGAAGTACCGCACCCCAAGGGAGTAAACTTTTGCTGGAGCTCGGTGAACCCATCTCTCTTTCATTTGGAGCATTCTAGACGGTACTCATTATTCATACTTTATCTCGAGCTTTATAATGGGATCACTGATCAGCAAACTTCTTTATCTCAAATTACATTATAAGGATATGGATAGGACAATCCTAATATTGCTACTTGCCAAAAAAAATGTTCAAAATTAAGGAAACAAAATATTGTATGTAGGTATGCATGTTTTAAAATTTTAACTTTAAATAAACGTTACTTTAGAATCGGTCAATTTGTAGGTGTTAGATTACTTTCATTGTAAATCTTGCCGGTAGTTACAGAATGAAATAAAAATATTAATTTAAATCCCCTGTTTTACCAAAATTGTGAATATGCGATGATTATAAGATTTTAAATCATAAAATGCTTGACTTTTGCATAAAATTTCACACTCAACTCATTTCCATAGACTTTTTTTTTAAATTCAGGAACCGTTATATTATTTGCGTAAGTCTTTGTCATACATAGCAATTGACGCTATTGAATGGGTTCAATGCATTACCGTGTCACAAGAAAAAATGTCAATCATTCATATTCTCCTCATATATCAAATTCCAAGTTTACCGTTTAAAGTCAATCATCCTAAGTAGTTTTCTTGTTAGTTCCTTTACCTTTACATCTGCCAAACAACAAATACATTTATCGTCGATTTCAGTAAACCATTTGCAATAAAAATTTTCATTTAATAGCTAAAACGATGATATGGACATGTAACGTGTGAGAAAAGTTCTGCGACGAGACTTCCAACGTGTTTCGATATGCATTTATTGACATGGTCTGGGTCTTTGGTTCCTGGAACCTGTGTCTGAAAATTTTTAATATTTAAGGCTTTAATAGTTTTCACAAGAAATGTTTAGCAAATCAACTTGTCTTCGTGCAAATTATCAATTTCTTAAATTATATATTATTTCATGTATCGCATTTGTATAGAGTGCATTGACCAAACACAACTTATTTGGCGTCTTAATGAGTCCTAAATTTTTTTATTAAAAAAATGATGCAGACTTTTATCGGAACGTTAAAAGAGCTATGGTTATGTACTAATCGTAAACAAGTATTTTTTAATGAGCTGAAACAATCATTTCCTCTTCTAAATCATTGAAAATTCATTTATGACTTTATGAGTAATAATTGCAAATTGTTGAGATATGTTTATTTCTTGATACACTATAAGATACGTATTTTATTATGTAATTCATTTAAAAACATGTTATCACAACAGATTCCTTTCTCGTATATTATTTATCGTGGTAAATTCAAACATCATTATAAACAACTTTGATTGTAATAGTGATTCTTTTACAGAAGCGAGATAATTCTCTTTCGACTGTACAAAATATTATTTCCTATATCGTTTCGGTGCAACGATCCGAACGGTTAATATATAAAATAGTGTCGACAACGGCTAGAAACATTTGAAGTAAATACTTTTCCATTAAAAATTATTCATATAACGTTTTTCCTTTAAATGTAAAAGACTATGCTTACATGAAATCAAAAACTGCAAAAGATAGCTATAACAATATGTTTATAGTAAACAATAATAGAGATTGTTGTAAGAATATATCTGACATGAGAGGATATAGAATTAAAATGTAAATTTCTATTAAGTATGTACTTATAAATTTATAAAAACTAGATAATTATAGTCTTATACAAACAGACGAAATCTCTCTCCAAAATAAAAAAGCTATGACGTAAACACTAATTTTGATCAGCTTCTGTCATTGTAAGAGACATATTCTAATCTTTATCCGAGATGGTTAACTAAAAGTAATTAAATAACGCTAGGCATACGTATTTAAAAATTAATTAATAGAGATTTAATGACCTACTTGTGGCCTTATGCTTGCTGTATTTGTTTTCTTGTGTCTTATCAAGGTGAATTTACAAAACTAATGAGAAAACGAACCTGAAATTACTACAAATAAACATTACTGTCGAAAAAAAATATTTAAAGAAAGTTTCTATGCGGTTTCGGAGAGTTATAAAATACTAACTTGCATTTAATAATGAATCTATTTACAATAGTTTTTGAAACTGGTCAAAAGCTAGAAACGAAGTGAAGGTTATTCCAATTCTGGCAAGTTTAACTGACTCATTTGATCTTCAAGTCCAAACAGCAATTAAATTAAACCAGCAAAAAAAGTTGTCCATGACTAAACTTTACATCAGAAAATTTTACTATGCGACTACGAATTTTTAAAAATAATGAGATATTTACAATTATTGTTTAATACTATGATGACGCAAATAGAATATGAAGCCATAATAGGTAGCTTAATTATACGTGTATAAAGTTAGAAATATACAAACTGGAATAGTCAAAAACTGAGAAAATAGGACTCATTTAATGATGACCTTGACAAGGTTTAAAACTTATTTGTCGACATCGAGCTGATACCAATGCAATGTGGAATTAGCCACCGATAACAAAATTATGAATGACTGACTTCTATAACATAATTAAAGTTGATTGGCTCTTGGAAATCTATCAATCACGATCTATATTTAATCTATAAAGGCAATATAAATGATCAACTGTTAAAGGTAACTGTTGTAAAGACTACTGCAACTATGCAAAAATTATATTAAATTGATAAATCTTTCTAACAAAGTTATTAATTTTCGTTAGATGAGAACGTTGAGGAATTTTAGAGTTATACAACTTTCTTCATTTCAATTGATTAATGTTTATGTATAAATTGTATACATATATAAAAAAATCAATTTCAGTACAAAATATATGAGACCGAGACCACAACTTGTTATGCCATAGGCATTAAAGAGTCAGCCCATCTGACTTAATATTCTGGGATGAGTAGAAGAATCTCCATCATCAGACTCCAAAGATTCCAATGAATCTGACTGGTCGTGATCGTCATGGTGATGGGAATGGCGAGGGCTGTCCTCTTCACTGCTACTGGCACTATTCATGTCGGTATCTGAGCTTGAGACAATGCTGGCTGAAACAACAATGACTCCATCATGAGTCTCAATGTTACTCATTGAATTCTCATCCAAATTTGAATTGCCGTTGGTATCCTTCAGTTGTCCATTTCGTTTCTTCTTTCTTCCAAGTCGCACAATAGGACCGCTCGCTCCTCCATTCCCCGCTCCACTCCCACTGCCAACTCCTGCAGCACTAACACAAATCACATCATTGCCATTTACTGGACTTGTTGCCATGCGACATTTGCCACTGGAAGATCCTCCTTTCTGGTTTGGAATGTAGATTGGAATACTATTCTCCTTATTGCTGCTACATCCGGAAGCAATGCTTTCACAAGAACCGCTTGTAGATGCCTGTGGTTGATACCCAAGAGGATATTGTTGCTGGCTTATGGACGTCGAGTTGGGCTCATTTGATGACTCGAAACGATATTCATAATCAATCATTTGAGGTGGTACGGCTCTTTGGGTACTCCACACATCATTGGAGTAAACACAGATATGCTCGTATTGCTTGGTGCAAATTGGTGTGACCGTTGCAAGATCATATTTCCCTGCGGACTTATCATTCAAGATCCTCGCTTCATTCTTCTTTTGCTCTCCAGCTTGCAAAGCAATCTTCTCTGTTTGATAAACAACGCAACCAGTCCTTAGGAACTGTAAGAGGACTTTGCAAATATTCTTTGCATCATCAAGGCCATTATGCGCTCTACCCTCAAACGTCATTCCAAGGGAAAGCATAGCATTCTTCAAGCAGCCCTGTGGACAATATCAATAAAATGGTAATTATTAAAAGTTGGCAATAAATATTTAGATACCAGCCAATATATCACGAATGCAGCCAAAAACATGCTTATCAGAGAAGGACTTGCTTAAAGTCATTCTTTTCTGAATCGGAAGAAATCATTAATTCTTGTTTAAAATAATGTCTTTCCGTGAGAGAATAAAGCACACTACTTTCTACTGCACGAATGACCTTAATACAGGAGAACAACAAGTATCATTATGAAGTATCAGTCAGTATTATGTTGAAAGCTGGACGTCATCGTCAATGTTGATTTAAAAATTGCTGATAAAGATGTTATTTCAATACGTTTCCTACCTAATCTAGTCGCAGTCAAAAGCACTATTTTGTGTATTACAGTATTTAAAAATTTTGAAGAAAGAAAATTTCCTTAAAATGGCAATTTGTGTCCTGATTGATTGATTGATTGATCTTTATTAGAGTCCTGTACATATATCCTTTGTAACTGGTTGTTATTTGAGATGGGTATAATATCGCCGGCGTCATTACTACTGATTACAATGTACATGTAGTAGTTTTATGTAGACGTGGAAGAATATTATTGTTATTACAGGACATTTTGCTCACGTTTTGTCATAATCATTACCACCACTGTCAATCCTAGCCACAAAACTGCTTGAGAGAATACATATTATTGAAATGAAAATATTTTAAAAGAATTTGTCAAAATTAAAGGAAGAAGCAAAAACCTATCATTTTAAACAAAGAAAGGAGAATTTCCTGCCCCACTATTTGAGGGCTATGTAGCCACAGATATTTACAAATCATGAACATCATAAATTTCAAATTTCGTGAGCAGCTAACTCAGCCCCTTGCTCTTTATTTGCAACTATTAAGGCCCTTAGATATGAACTTTTGCATTGTGAAAAAATGGTAAGAGAAAAATGAAAAGTTGTTGGTAGAAATAAAATAAAGCTAAAAATATTCCTACATCAGAGGCATTTATCATCAACGGTGAAAAATGAGGCGAAGAAAGTTTTTTGTAATAAGTTTAGCATGCTCAGTAAAGAAAGGAAGTACACGGTTTCGTTTTCTTTTTCATTTTTACTTGAATTTAAATAGTTTCTCAATTCAAAATCCGTTTTAACAACGGTTTTACTAGACATTCCAACAAAAATCTTACACCATTTACATGACGGATGCTTACAATCAAGACCAATCAATAATTTATTTATTCAGTCCTAATCTAATAAACCCCTTTTATTTTTGGAATTTTCAAAAGGAATGGTGTAGGTTAAATAAACTAGCATTTCAGCTAATTCCACAGGTAAATCTCCTTATTAATAGTCATTAATGCATGTATTTGCGTAGGTAAAAATAGACAAAAATCAAGCAAAATTTAAACTAAAATTCTTACCCATCGTCTTCTGTAGACGGAAGAAAAAATTGTTCCAATGTTTACCCAGCGGTAAGCGTAAGCTGGATAAGGTATCTGAGAAATCTGTTTGGACAAAACAAAAAACATTTAAATTAGCAAATCCATTAAATTGGGTAGGAAAAATATAAACTTAGTCAATTATGCTTAAGCACGACAAATCATTATGCATGTCTATAATGAAAGCAGGAAGTTGCAAATGACAAATAAATACATCATTAGCGCAACTACACTAGAAATGCATTTAAAATTAAAAACGGAAAGTGATTTAAAAGAGTTAGATTGTATTATTCTACAAAGTGTTCTTCTAGTTAAAAGGTGATGAAATGAAAAAGGAAATATGTACATCAATTATTATTAAGGGAACACACGTATTATAAATGCATTGAAAAGCATGCAATTGATATGGTTTTTTGCTTCATGGCAGCCGATATCGGAACACCAAGGCAATGAGCTCTGCGAGTGTCTGCTAGATCTAGCACGTTTGATGTTCTTTTGATCAGTTTAATTGATAAAGGTTCGAAATTTCAAAAGCACGCGATAACTAATTGGAAACGACTCTTGTGTGAATTTTCATATTCGATACGATATTTAAACAGGAAAATTAATTATTCGTATAAATGCCAAACAGTAGCACGCTAAATTAAAAGTTGCTAAAAATGTGTGCTGGTTATAGACATTACAGTTTTCAAATAAATGACGCAAAGAAATGACAACATTCACATATATTTCCTTAATTGTAAAATGTACAATCACGTTATTATCTTTTGGTGGTTGTTTGCATATTTTGCACTATTTGCACCTGTGAGTGGGGTGTTTTTTATTTTATTAATGTTCTTAGGATTTACACACAACGGAATGTTTTCTTCCTGAGAGACCACATCAACAAATTCGTAAGGAGAAAATGTATCGGTTAAAATGCGGATGCGCAATTATTGCAATTATGATACCCTAGTGTAAACTTATTATTTGCTACTTCACTTGCAAACAATAAATTACAACCAAGTTGCATTATTAGAAGAAGAGACAAGTGCAGCCACTTATGCATAAATATATCGAGTGAGAGAGCGTTTCAAAAGTCAAAAGTGCACTTTCATTACTTGAAATGCGCTATCCATATCCGCTACATATAGTCTTATTGCGCTTGGAGACAAATTAACTACAACACAAGGAACAGTTGTCAGTTACTAATATTGTAAGGGATTATTAACATGACCATAAAATGATAATAATGACGTTGTTATTTTTGTAATTGTTGACTATTTGTGTATCATGCATGAGTATAATTGTTAGACAGATGCATTCTATGCGTATGTTTTTACATTAAACGCATGTCCTAGTATTTAGAAGGACGTTGAAAGCGCTTCCTTATCTATTGATATGCGTATATAGCCATAACAAATTAAATAGTAGAAATGCTTTTGTTAGTTATAAATTTGGTAGTTAATAATAGCAATGTTTATTATGAGAAGAAGAGGATGAGGAAGCCGGTACAACAACAACTGCTGCTGTTTGGGTAAAACTGTTTAAAAATAAATATCGCTAACGTGCAATAATAATAGAATAGGTATTCAACAAATAACCCATAAGCAGCTATATTCTTGGTTCATAAAAATGTATGAAACCTCTCTCATTTGTATGAGTATTTTATGACTTTGTTTAAAAACTATTCTACAATTATTGAGCGTCTGCTCTATTCTTTTTAACAATACCAAACGACATCCTCTAGTTCCTCTCTAACAGTAGCTTTTAGCAAATCATAAAAAAGTTTTCTTATTTTAATGTGATTGTGCAATTTACACTTTAGTGTTTAGCAATAACACTGAATTTGAAAAAAAAAACATTTGAAAATAAAGCAATTATTCTAATGTGTAGTGCTCGGATACCAAATCATTAATTTCGCGAAGCATGCAACAACTGCAGACGAAATTGGCTTCACTCGAATCAGTTTTTGTTAGTTTTCTGGCAAGGAGTTGTAATTTTAACAATTTATATCAATGATGGACAAAGAAGTTCAACACTTTACTACGAACAGACGAGATTTGAATGCATACTATATTATCATCTCTCGTGTTCTACGATATTTTCAAGGATAAATTGATAATGGCCTGGAGTTGAGAAGAAATCAGGTAATGTACGTGTATGTAATCATTAGGTATGAATGATTCTCACCACACGTACAGCAATTCCAGCTCTTGGGTATCAAGACGAGCACGTGGTTTTTCAACATGATTCTTCTTATCATGGTAAATCTCTGCTACTGTAATAAGCATTTAAGAGGGCGCTATAAACAGAATATGCTACACAATATGCAAACTAAAGTTTGCTGGATGAGGACTATAAAATCCGTCTCGGAAATATTTTGATTATGCATAAACCGTATGGTAAACACCTTATGAACTAATATATAATTCTTCTTACTTGCTTTTGTATAACAATGTTTCTAAAAAAATATTGGATCAAATTACGAATTTTAAACCAAGTAGCATTTAAAATGTAACCGTTTGCAGCTACACAATCACTTTTTGATTCAAAACGTGTGCAGTCTTTTGAATATCCATTAAACAGATATATTATTGTACGCTACAAACATGCATGATTTTAATTTGGTGTAATTAACCTAGAGATGTATGTATTTTATTAATAGATTGCTTACGCAATCCAGGTATCATCACTATTGTTACATTGCACCATTACCATTAATTGTATGGGAATGGAACAGTGGAAGGTCATACAAATACGTTTATCTTTGCGTGGGTAAAATGAAAACATAATATCATTTTACTTTATTCCATTGTTTTAAGTGTAGCTTACATTAGATCAAGGACGTATGGGCAAAATATTTTCATTCAAAGGAGCTGGAGACAAATAAAATTTCTGGAATATAATTTTCTTTTAACATAATTCACTTTAACTAAAGCCAAGCTTTCAGTGACATGGTTTTCAAAAACGAAATACCACGCCTGAAACATTCACATGTGGAAAAAAGAAAGTTGTGAAAAATTGAGCCAAAAAATTACTCTATTTAACTAAATTACTTTTAGCAATTACTGATAAGTTGCAAGATAGTGGATAGGATGCATTTCCTCCTGCCGAATTAAATTTTAAAAGTTTACAAATTTGTGTAAATGCTATTTTAATGATACATGAATAAAATGTTAGAATTTAGCAACAAGAAAGATATCATAAAAAGCAATTGGAGAATAGCAAGCAGATTTATAGTTATGAACGTTTTCTGAGAACATCCTTTTTGAAATTCGACACCAAAACAAACGCCAGTTTTAAAATTGATTTATCTATATACTCATAGAAAGGTGATGGTTTCATGTTTAATTTTGCCAAAGTAATAAACTATTTTGCATGATATTCTAAAGCGGAGTAGCAAAGGGATAAATAGGGTGCAAAATTTTTAAAAAACATTCTACACAGTGTAAAAATTAAAGGAATTCGAAATACTCACAATGCATTGTTTGTAAAGGAAGTGTCCCATGTCGTAGGATCCTGTTGAGAGAAAACAAAAAATGCAATTAAAACATTGTTCATTTTCACCCAAATTTTATTTTATTTGGGTAAAACAAGCATCTGAATAGCCGCTTATTATTATTCATTCGTGGTCATCAAAATATAGTTTTAATTTACAAAAAAATATCCCATTGTGGGCTCAAACTCACCGTCAGTAACAATTGCGAACGAATGTCCATAGTCCCGACTGTTGAGGGCAAGTCCATAACTTTTCAACCATCGTTCAAAGTGACGAAGAACGGCAGGAAATGTAGGAGCTTTTTTCACCATGCTCTAGATTTTTGACACAAACAAAACAAAGTTTAGCTTTTTTGACACCTCAATCATCATGATTATCATCAACATTATGATTGCAGCACAATCAATTTTAGCCTAGCCTCCTACTCTTCTCTCTCTCTCTCGCGGAACGTATCAAAGAAGGTACTTAAATTCCCATTAACCTAGGTTTTTTGCGGATAAGTAGGGAACAAGGCTACAACACATTATTTGAGTGTAGTAGTCAACGTGGACGATGATGATGATCCTCACGATGATCATTATGAATTTAAACTTTACACACCGTGTCATCATCATATACAGACTGACAATAATAACAGCATTGTTGTTACTATTTTATAAAGAAGAATGAGGATTATCAACAACATAATCACAACAGAACTACCAGCGCCAACCACCCTATCGCCATATCGTCATCGCCCTCATCATGATTAGACGAAGAGGAGCATCCTTTGCTTTCAAAAACTTTTTTGATGAATTGGGAGGAGGGCTAAAACTGCAAAAACTGTTACGTATTATTACCGCCACACTACAAACCTAAACATCATTATTTTTTCACAGGACTAAAAACAAAAATCATGTTCTGTTTAATTTTTCACCTCAAAGTCATAAGGCCTCGCTATTTTTTGCATGTGTGTTTTTAATCCTTAAAATGACAGGATATTAAAACGTAAAAGTTGGATAAAAGCTGGTTGATATATATAATGCATCATTGTGGATTTTACTCTGGTACTTATGATTTTCAAAGTGGTACTTGTTTCGATTTTACTAAACCATTTCTTTGCAATCGCATTTTAGTTCTTTCAACTTCTTTATTTCTCACAACCCTTTTATTTTTCTACTTTAACAACTGCAGTTTTACCGTGCATGCATGCATGATGTTGACGATGACGATGATGAAAAGTGCATAAATTCAGTTTTATCATCACTAAAGTAGACAGCTTGTTTTGTGAAAGAACAAATAAAAAGCTTTTCAAATTAATGTTTTATAGTATGATCACAAAATGACGACGGTGCGGTACTTGTGGTGCATCAACTACAAAGATAAACAGTGGCAGCGACCACTTGTAAGAAAAATACATCTGTACAAAGCGTAAGGAGGGGAGTAATTCTGAGCAATTCATTAAGAGAACAAGAGGAAGACAAAGAAATGAAATGCGTATTGTGGTAGGAGGTAGGAGAGAGATAGTCAATGACTAAAGAAAATATTGTACGCAAAAACAAAGGTTCATCCTGATTCAATTTTATTTTTCCTTCAAAACTCTTCTTATAATAACCACACATGCTACGGAATCATGGTTGTCGTTCCTCCTGTCTTATCATCATTATCATCATCTTTTTACTCTACCACCACACGAGATTAGGAGAGGATGTAACAATGCCTTGCCTTGTACTTATGCATATTTACTTACATGTCTGTTCTACTTCTTCACTCTAATTTCTCCTTTTCTCCCTTTCCCTTACTCTCATTTCCTAAACGAAACGAAAATTTATGAGTCTACGCAACATTATTGGGACTGTGAGAGTTTACATATGAAACCAAAAAGAGCAAAAACATATATTTTAAGTTTTTTTTTCTATATACCCATCAGTGTTATTTTATTTTTCCCTAATCAAAAAATCGACAAACAAAACTGTCTTTGTCTTTAAAATCATTAAAATTTTTATTGACCCTATTTGTTTTTAAGATGCATCAAGAGAGTTATCCAACGTTTTCTCTTTGTCAACGCATATAAAACATGACTTCAATAAGCATAACTTTCTTCTGAAAAACTTTCGTGAAACATGTAACAAGAGTAAAATGGCATCTTATACGGTTTCACTTGTTTTATCAAAATCTATATTGAATTTTAATCCATGCTAGTATATTATGCATATATTAAAATTAAAATTAGTATGGAAAATTACTTAAAATGACAACAAAACTATTATCGCAATAGAAATAAAATAGAAAGGTTTATGGCAATACGATGCGATATTTTCTTTTCACATAATTCCAAGAATAAATTTTATATGCTGGGGAACGTGTTTATAGTAATAAACATTATATGTGAAAAATTGAACTATTTTAACTAACCTGAGTAATTCCAGTAAGGCGTGTGCAAAAGTCACTGAGAATCGGAGTTTCTACTGGCTTTACAAGTTGATCGAAAATTGCCTCCACTTGCATAGTCCTGGTGTTAACCAGGATTGCTGGAAACTGTATGATTTCTGGTCTTTCATGACGAATTGGCCCCGGAGTCTCATGACCTGTGTTATCTTCACAAGTGGCTTCAAAATCGATGACAACCAAATAGTCGTAGAACGTAGTTAAGTAATACGCGCATGGTGGCTGCCCATAAAACTGGTCCATGAATTTATTCATTATGGTTGTTGGAGGGGGTGGTGAAGGAGTCCCACTCCCCCTGCTACTACCACTGTATCTTCGATTGCTCCACATCATTTGGGTAATTTTCTTTCGATTTATCTTCGTTTCTCAATACAACAATCCCAGTCACAAAACTTTAAACTATTCCAAGAACAAAGTTTACCGTAGTAGAGTTCATCAGGGGAAATATAATACTCATTGATAATCTGGAGAAGGATTTTAACCTTAAAGATATTGTTCATCGTCTAAGAAGTTCCTTTTAAGCAGTTTCTCTTTTGCTTTTTATTAAATTTTCGATTTTATTTGACGAGTAAGAGAGAGAGAGTTATTTGTCAATTCAGGCTAATGAAAAACACACATGCGCACAACTTTTATCCACACATGGACATGCTCGTTCTTAAAACACGTGAACTTTTAGTTCGCTGGAATTTCGTTCAAGCCTGGAGCAAAGTAACTTGTGGTGTTGCTGCTGTCCTGGTAAAAACCTTTCTGATATCTGTATTGCATTTATTTGGAAAAAGAGTCGCACGCATTCCATACTCGACCAAACTCATACCATATTCAATAGTTTATTATACAGCGTACAATGAGATTACGTCAGATGGCCAAACTTTTCTCAGCAGAAAATACGTTCATGACTCATCTACGTCAGCGTACAATCCAGCACTTCACTCAATCCACACAAGAAACAAGAAGTAGAGCCAAAAAGGAAGGCAAGGCAAGTTTTTTTCTTTCTTCTGTCCTTTCAAACAACTTCTGCGATGCCTTCAATCTAAAAACGTTGAAACCAATAATGCGCAGTCACAAGTTTTTAAAGGTAGAAACTTCACTGTGGAATGTCAACCGTTTTCTTGCTTGCTGAATATCTGAAAACGTTAGAATATAAATAGACTTTAATTTTTAATGTATAGATTTACCAAAGTTACCTAAATTGTACAAATCTGCCGCAATAATGCCAAATAAAGTTGCTGGAAATAAATTCATACGATATAAAAAAACCTATTATGACGCTTTCTTACAATAACTTTCTATAGGAAAACCTTATACGAAATGATTTATAGCCAAAATCGGAAAGACCTATAATTTACTTCAAATGTTTATGATTTTCTTGATATTATTGTGCTAATAGAGATGATGATTAAGTAAAATAAACCGCTAGCTAAAAATACTAACAGAAATTTACGCATTATGATGACTAAAAGTATCGTTTATGATGGTGTGATGATGACGAAGAACATGCAACAACACAGACTCACCAAATTATTAACAACAAAGCAATGATCTAGCCGGACGTGTCTATATGAATTTCTTTCTTGGGTACCACACAAACAACCAACCAATACGGGTGACTCACTCGATCAATTTCCTTCCTTTTAACACGTCTGCTTTGTTCAAAATACTCTAGACGGAACTAACCAACGCAAAAACTTTTTATTTTTAATAATAAATTTTACTTTCATTTGTCTAGGTCTGGCACTGGTTTCTTCATGTAAATTTAATATTTTGGTAATTAGTTCTTAATCAAATTTAAAATTGTTATTGGACAGCCAACAATATTTTATAAAAGATTTCAGCATTTTTTCAACATGAAAAATATACTGCGCTTCGGTCACATTAAAAAATCAGAAGAAACGCCAAAAATAATACAAACAGAGTATCTCGTTAAATTATAATGCCTTTTTTAACGATAATGACTTTAATTAATGTTTGAACTTAATATGAGTATCTTTATAAGTTTTGATGTACTTTTTAGAAGCTAGGTGTTGAATATCAATGGCGCAATGTCAGAGAAAATAGTAGGAAGAAAATTTAAATCCGTCATAAATTTTCTTTGTTTTGGATGGTGATAAAATGATCCCCGCTGTGTGGTTGCACATGATTTGTCACTGATTTGGCTTACGTAATTTAATTGCAGCTTCATTCTGCTAACCACGAAATAATTCAAACTGCTTCTACGCATAAAACTGTCCCTTGTTTTTACTAGTAATAATTACACTGTTATTTTATGAATTGTTCATTAATGATTTTTAATGTCCTTCTGATAATTTTATGTCTCCTCTGACCACAAAATCAACCAGGTTCTATTTGTGATATTCACTCTCTATCTTTTAATGTTTCACTGGAGACTATTAATTGTATTCTGTGGAGACAGAGATCATTGAACAGAGAGAAAACTTTATACGAGTACACGCTTCTTGTTATGCTTTACAAAATAAAACTTCACTATCTCTAACGTCTCTTTCTCTCAATCTGTCAAAAAATAATAATGTTGCTTTATATAAACGGTTATACTTGAACGTAAATAAGTCGTGTATTGAAGCTAACGTAATTTAGATAGGAATAGATAATGTAATAATAAAAACTAGTGGCAAAATCTATTTTGCATTTACATGTGAAATTGAGTTGATCTTGGTCAAGAGAGGAGGACGCCAAGATACGAGCTCACTCTCAATGGAAGGAAATCATAAAAGTAGGTGCTGAGCACAGGAACAGTAAAATATGACTCTGAAGATCAGCGCATGTATGCATGGATTTAAATGCTCGTCTGCACGATATTTGCAAAATAACAGAGCATCTCTTTCTTTCTATTTTGCACTCTGATTATATCATCATTGGAAGTCCAATCTACGTAACTTATTTTATTAGCAGAATCTTTATATATTTACTTACTCGGCAGCGACGTGAAGCCCAAAATGACGCGATAATGCTAAAGTTGCACTTTTTCTAAAACGGTCAAGATACGGACACAGATACTTCGAATTGACGATGACGCGCTCAGTTCCCTTGTAAACTGTGAACACGAAAAAGATTCTTGGTTAATGAGACTGATGCTATTTTCCTTGTTCGCCGCTCGTTTTCTGATCTTGCACGTTTTGTTTGATGTCCTCACTGGATTTCATTTAATAATGTTACGTTTTCACAATAATAGTAATAGTAGTAGTAAAGTAGTATCCGAGTACGTTAACAACTCGTTCAATCTGTTGCTTCTGCTCTTGCTGCTGTAACACATATGCAGAGACTCAAGTGAATGGTTCCCACTATAATAACCAAACTGGTGAGCTTGTTCTCGTCTCTTATCCTTCAGCGTAAAAGTGAATCAAGATAGTGTTGGTAAGTTTTTGGCTCATGGTGGAACTCCCAATACTAATTTCTCGAGCTGATCTCCCATGCCATGGCTGTTTCTCTCCTCATGCTCTTGAATCGAATGATTGTGCAATACCAAGAACAGTTTAAATCATCCAGCTATCTCTAAGCAGCGTGGTTTCCCATTAACTCTTTGTTAGCAAGAATAGAAATCCCTTTTCTTTAAACTGAACTGATGGAACTGTTGATCGGAGAGCATGTTGAGTAGTAGAGTTGACTCATTTAGTAGTTATGGTAAATGCTACAGTTTTAGCAGCAACAAAAGAATGAGCGTCGCGTAGAAAGTAAGCAGTTTCTCTGTATTTTGTCTGCCTGTCTCTCTCTCTCATATTTGACTAAACTAAAAACTCTACTAAACTGATTGCAAAACTATCCCAACTTTTGTATTACGATTCGAAGAAATCGAAAAGTTAAAAACAACAACATGATACGATCTCATTACCACCACTGTTATTAACCATCAGAATTTGTATAATCTCCTCCTCCAATGCTTGTTCCCCTGAAACGTGGTCTTATCATATTACGCTTAATTTTCAATAGAAAAGGTGTATGTTATTTAGAACCTCCTTTAACTATAACGCTGCTGGAACTTTATAGAAAAGCAACGCTTACTCTTTTGTTGATGTAAATGCATCCAAAAGCTTATGAACTTGCTTTGCCATAGATAACTAAAGATGTACTGATTGAAATCTCGTTTAAACTCTGCAGTTAATATTTAGTCACTAACGAGTAGCCCCTTAGTATAATTCTTAGATCGTACAGAATTGCTAATATTGGTAAGAAGTAAAATTTTAAATGTAAATTAGTATCTTTTTCTGGCTTGTCTGCATGTCCTAATTTAGTATTTTATTTTTAAAAAAAGTTGGTGAATGGTCTGATTAGGGAAGAAGATTTGATAATTTGTAGATTATCAGTGACTACGGATGTATTCACCTTATCATCAATTGTCTTTTGATTTCGAGAAAAGAACTTTTTATCCATTCTTATTTTCCATACAACTGATAATACATATATTAATGACGACAGTAATGTTTATGAACGTTGTCGTTCTTTTATGAAGGGAAATTCAATTTTATCTCTTGTATTCAGGAAAAGTGGGGCACATTGTATGATGAGGGTTCTTGGAATACAGGCTATTTTCTCAATATTTCTGTTCAGACTGGTTGGTTGCTGGGATTCTCTACATATCAGCCTAAAGATGACGAACAACGCTGCTACTAGTAAATTCTTGTTAATTAATCAAGGATCTCCCTCAATGCAATAATCCAGTCAATTAAACATTTGCATTGATTTTATGTTGACCAGACACACATTTAAATCCTGCTTGATTAAATTAATTCAGCATTAAAGCTTCCACAATTGAAGCCAACCACTAAGCAAATATCTGATCCTTAGATGATAAAGAGGAGAGCAAGTGTTGTGTGACGATGGACAAAATGATGATGTTTTGCATAGCTGCTTGTTGATACTGATGATGACGCGTAGAACAAGCCTCCTTACAATCAAAACTTGTAGGCTCTAGATTAAATATCCATTCTTCGTTGTCTGGATTTCATTTCGTCCATCTGTGAGACATAGTTATTGGGGCCACCGAATCATTCCAGGGAAAAAGTTCAAAATGCTCTCATGGTCACTCATATATTATTACGTAAAGATGAATCCAAGGTTCTTTCATTCGATAATCATATTATTTTTACTTTGCCAACTCCATTTTGGATTGATATTAGCACAGTCGTTAAATATAAATAAAATATCACCATGTTTTAAATTGAAAGGAGCAGCGTAAGTCATTTCGAAATTTATGTCTTTGAGATTATACCTTTCCTTTCATTAAACACTTTTAAATTACAAAATATTATAGCAGGTGTCCACGAAACAATTAGGATTCTGAACAAGGTCAAAACGGTAGTTTGCTTTTGAACATAAATTTCTGACACGTATACTATGACAAGCTTTATTGCATCAATCGTAATAAAGCACGAATTTTCTCGTTTTATGATCTAACAATCATGACTCATGAGTAATTATTTATGGATGACAAGAAGTTAGTTTTTGTTCTAAATCAGTACTTAACTGTTGAAAACAATGACAATTTCACTAATTGTTGACTTAGAGTTCCAAAAATCCCAAATGATTTTGAATCCGTATGTAGGTTACTGTCTTTGAAAATCAGTGAATTTTGTAAGTTGGGCCTGTAAAAAAAGCAATAAAAACCAAGTTATAATAGTTAAAAATACTTAATTGTACAGCATTTCTTAAACATCCAATTTTAATTTTACCTGGCAAAAACATTAAACTCTATATAATTTCAAATATCAACTCTTGTATTAAGCAATCTACAATTAAAGTTATGTTAGCTGACTGCCAAATCAATTAAGTTGTTTTAATAATGATTACTCTTTAAACTGATTTTGTTGATAGTGCAAGGTATTCTGGCAATTAGATAATAACAATGATATTGGTTCAAACGCAAGGCAATCCTTTGGTGTATGATTGCCTTTTCACCTTTAAAAACCTTTAGTATTAAGTAAGAGTGACACGCTGTGGTAATTACTCCACTATTAACTCAATAACCATAACAAAAGCTGCATGATGGTAACACATGCTACATAAGGGGAAATTTCCTGTGTTAATAACATTTTGTTGAAATTAATAATAGATAAAATGCAGAGATGCCCACTTTTTGCTTCGAATTTTTTAAACACTATCTTTTTATATTTTGCCAATTTGTAATCAAGTGCGACTTTATTTTTAGTTTGTCAGTTTTCAATTTATGCTAATATTATTATTATTATTGTAATATCAATCTCTCTCTAACTTTTTGTCTAATGTTATTGCGATTTAGTGCGCCTTGTGTGCTTAAAACATATATTGTATATATAAACTGTGGCTGTTTGAAAGTGCAATGTTCGCAATATTTCATTTGATTCTGTTCATTTTTTGTTGGCAAAGTTTTTCCTTCTTCATTTAATTCTGCCTGCTTGTGAACGCTAAAAATAAATGGATGGACGTATAATATTTTTCATAATTCAAAAAATGTGTGAGTTATTTCGTTTCCATAGTTTTATACCTTTAACAAAAAATGTATTTTTTTTATTTTTTTAAAAATTCAAGTGAAAGCTGTTTAACAGGCACCTGAGGGAGAAGAAAGAAGAAAGTTATGGAATTTTATCTTTTATTTTGCCGTAAAAGTTGTGAAATTCATAAACATTGAAATTACTGCGTTTGTAAATATCGTTCATTCATTAAGTACATGTTTGTCATCATTATTACGAATAAGAAGAGTATAACAGTGTACTTGAAAAATCTCTTCAAAATTTCTTCCTACATGCTTTTCATTTCATTGCCAAACTATTTTATATGTGTACAAATTCTTTCTGCTTTTCCTATGACCATTCAACTTACTCACGCGCAAATAACGTTTTGTAACACGATGGTATTGATCTTGGTGGTTACAAGTGTGTCTCTGGCTTTAGAGTGTTCATTATCCTGGGCAATCCGTTCTTTTAAACGTTTGTACATGAAATTGCACGAGCTTTGCAAAAATGAAACAGGAGAAATCAAAAAACATAAACAGTTCATACTTCTCTTGTCAAAAATATTTTGCTCTTGTTTTTTGGACGCTGCTGTCAGAAGGGTAAAAGAGAAAGAGGCCTTGCAACGCAAGAGGCGCATGATTTTTCTACATTAAATTAATGCTCAATTCACTGAGCATCCAATTGATGGTGTAACGTATTCAAAAGTAAAAACATATTTTTGCATTTTTAATACCTAATCATAAAATTGCGTTTAAATCTTAACCAACAAAGAAAACTCACAAGGAGTAGCACATCAGATTTTTTGCTTTTTTATGCAGCTCAGAACGTTATAAATTAAAAGTTTGAAAGAAAAAATAAAGTTTGCAATGAGATACTATACAAATGTGGTAGTATGGATTGTCGTAATACGGCGGCAAGAGAACTTTTCTTTGTTTAAAATTAGCAATATCAAAAGTGAAGTAAAGGCAAAAACAGATTTTGCAGTTTTGCAGATATTAGTCATGCTTTTAGGTTGCTTTGTTCATGCTCTCTTGTAAGTCGAGAATATGAGTATGTTTACTTGGAAAGTATGGCAATGGTTTGCACCACTAATGTGGCATGGTTATATTATATGATGGTGGTTGAGTTTGGTAAGAAGTGTCCTATGTGATGCTGGTTTATCCCAAAAACAAGGATTTCACGTTTTGTAAACTTTCTTTTATTTTATTCAGTCTATAAAGTCGAATTTAAAAACGACTTTACATCAATGCACCCCATTTTTTGCACAATGTGAACACAGTTGAAAATATAACGCGTTTTATGGATATCAAGTTTTGCATCTTTGTAACAGAATCTTATTATTGCAGTCCAAGCCCAGAGAGTCATTATTGTCAAAGTTATTATGTGCAAAATAGTCTCATTTAAAAAAAATATTTATCATTTACTAATTCTTTCATAAATAAACTAGTAAAAGGAAGATGATGTTTTTCGTTTGCAAAGATGAACACACTTTTCTGCCATAAAGCAGCAACAATAGCATATAATTGTTTGTTTTGTTGTTTTCAGAGATTCCCCACATGGATGGTACATTGCGCATGTTTTTAAACAATAGTGGAAGTTTTATGATTGTTTTGCTTTATTTCCTTTACCGAGATCCTCCCTCAAACAAACACTCAAACACTCCTCCTAGGATATCCTGTTAAACAGATTCATATTAAACAATTTTCCAATTACAATAGAAAAAAAAACGTTTAGGATTTCTTGCATAATATATTTATGCCTTGCTTCCTCTCCACTTTAATGGAATATGATGGAGGGAAAGGAACATTGAACATGTATGAGCATGTATTTATTACCCAAACATTCGCTTCAAGTGTAAGTTCAATAAAAACTGATCAATATGTAAATTTTCAACTACCGTCAATAACAGTAAGCCACCTTTGTCACTTTGCTAAAGTTGAAGTGGTAAGGGGCTATTGTACTCTTCTCACAATTCTGCATTTGCAAATATCACAGTAAAATCAACAATGGTATGATGTAACAGCGCATGATTTTAATTTTATACTTTTCTTATTGGAATACAGTATCAAACATTGCATCAATGAGCATGACAAAAATAAGTAACTTGTCAAACGAAAAATAACTACTTGTCATCAATAACAACATCGTCATCAACAGCATAGCATAACAATAATAAAAAAGCAAACTCATTGAGATATGAAGCTATTTGTCTCCTTTTCCGATAACGCTCGCAGGAAAATGGTACATAATACATAAAATGTTACTTTTAATCATACATCCCATCATATTGCAGCAAATCATAACTGTCCAATGACAGCAGTAGAAACAAAACTTGATATTTTAGTCTGGTGATCATGACCACTTTGATTATGTGTGACGATGCTGATGATAGCTCAAATCTAATCCAACACAACTACTGCAAAAATATGACAAGTAATTTCATGTTGCCTTACTAGTTTGTTGATTTTAATAATATTGTGTGAGGTTACTACGCTAGATTTTGATTATGCATAATACACAGAGGAACAAAAGATTCTCTTTTCAATTAGTGGGAGTGGTGTAATATATTATGTAATAGTGCATTGAAATATTCAAATGAGATGTCAATTTAAAATAATATATGCATATGATTTATTTTTTTCTGTGGTTTTTAACAATTATATCAAAAGACCAGTAGTGCCTTTTGTGCAAGAAATGACCCCGACAAAATCGTTAATGATTTTGCAATAATCGTTGTAATAATATTTATAATAATGGAGGATTTTCAAAAACCTTTTGCAAAACTCTTAATTCTTCCCCACAATACGTAACCCATCACCACAACTTACAAACCACCGCTCATTGTCAGATGAAAACGCTTTAAAATGGGTGTTAAATAAAAGGGTCACTTCCTCACATTTCATGTTCCTCCCTTCTTATTTTCAAATTCTGGGGCTTGTTTCCACCTTAAAATCTAAATATTACAACCAAGAAATTTGAGGTGAAGTGGACCCTGAAATTCTTTGCTACTTTTAAAAGTTTCACAATAGACAGAAGAAGCGCAAAGCTTTTTATAACTTAGTACTATACATACGTACATAAAAATAGTCAATCGTGCTTTTTAATTGAGCAAAGAGTATGAAATAAGTAAGTAGGAATCGACATGAATGAATGAATAGTCAATGTTTTGTAACAGCTGCAGCAACAGCATCTTCTTCATCGTTTCGTCCTCAATGAGTGATCGAAAAGAGGAAACGTTATGCACTGCGGCGTGGATTCTCCTGCTTTGCAAATCCTTTTCATACGGCTTGCCTTTTTTACGAATAAATTATCATCTCAGTCTTTAGAGCTTCATTATCACTTCCCAAAATTATGCTATCTAATAAGCTATTGCATATTGGCTAAGGCTACCGGTATGTGATGATATAGATGGATGATTAAATAAGCATGTATTTAGGTAATCTCATAACATTGTGCGTTTAACTTTATTTGAGGGTTACTTGCTTACAAATACTGAACCATAAAACTATGTAATAATATAAATGCTTTGTATCGTATTTGCCTACTACAATTTTGAATGAAGTAAAGCGTATACGGAACGATTTTACCTACTTATTTTCGTCTTTATTTCCTATCTATATCAGTATGTGTTAAACAGTCCTGAATTTCCACTAATTGCTTACTACCTCCTAACCATTCAAATTATAGCACACTTTGTTTCAATTTAAGGTAATTTTTCTGAACTGTTAGCTGAAAGAAGTTAAATGGTTTAAGTAAGATTTCAAACAGACCCAAACAGTGAAAACTGAATCAGAAGAGAAGGCAACAAGTGCAAACCGTCGCTATTATTACTTACAGATATTTCTGGTAACACTACTAACGGGGTCTACAAAATGAAAGATAGAAAGGATGTCACGTTGTCAATAATAGTATTCGTCTTGTGCCACCGTACAGCATCTTTTACTGTTATTGAGCAACAATAATAATCTTGAAAAATTTGCAGTAAATCTCATACAATGTGGTAAACGTCCCAGTTAGAGAACTTTGTTTCAAAGACAATTTGTTTCTCAAAATGCCGCAAAAAAGCTTGCATTAGAAATTTTGAAATCATATTAAACTTCAATAGTAATACGAAAACGTTTTTCTGTACTTAATTCTCAAATTGTTCGTAAATCAAGAGTATTGACATTAACTTACTGTTAAATTGTTTTAGCAAAAAATGTGCATTAAAATTCCAAATGGATGCTAATTCAATGTTTATTCTAAATTCCGGATAGAAAGACCAAACTTAACAAAAAGAATTTTTTCAAATAACCTTGTTATAGTCCATTTAACCATCGTGTTTTTCTATCTGTCGTAGGAAGAGGTTAGTGACACGAATGAGGCATTTAGGCATTTGATCTAATTGGATTCTCAAAGAATGCATGGTAAACAAATATGAAGCTGTTTGGTGGCTTTGAATTCGATTTTAAAAGCTAAAACGTATGGTTTCAATCTCCAAGTCTAAACCCCGAAATGGTCTATTATTATCATCATCATTGATATTGATTCTATTACCATTATGTTTTAAAATTCTTTTATATTAATCTTTTCTTTTTAACATTCATATTATTCAGTTTTGTTGCTATAAACGTATGCCAATAATAATACATTGCACTTTCACGATTTTGCGTAATGAATGAAAAGTGTAAACGAAGTAACAACGAAGATGTTGTGGAGTTGGGCAGCTTGTCAAATCCGGACACTTCTTAACGCGGTTAGAAATAGTGGGGATTTCTTGCCAATTCATTTTTGCATTATGCCCTCCACTGCTTTTATAATGCCAAGAGAGGGCTAGCAAACGTAGTGAATTTTTCTTTGTGCTTTAAAATATTGCATGATAAAAATATAAGAAAACACTCAAGCCATATATCTATACGTACCTAAGCATATAGATTGTATTTTTGGAAATGAACCAGGTATAATGGATTAATCCAAATTACTTATTTCGTGTACTTACAAGTTAGCATGTATATCATTTTGATGTACTTATTTAATACCGGGAAATACCAGCACCGTTACCTTTTTAAATTTGCGTCCAAATAATTGATAATGTGTTAAGATGAAAAAGGGATGCAATTAAAAATATAGTTTAAAAAAATACAATTTAAAAATGAAAAATTTGAACATACGTAAAAGTTGTCATTCACTCCAATCGGAAAATTCACATAATTCATGCACGGATCATATACTTAAATTTGGCTAGTTCCATAATTTTGTAACTTTTCCAGTTTCTCCTTCACTGAATGTCACTAAGCACTAGCTTTGTCTTCATCTTGCGTACTCTCCATTTACAATAGCTGCCCTGTTGTAATCATTCTTACGATGATCTCATGATTCACAATTACACCGTGTTCTTTGCATCACAAATGAGTATATTTGCTGCTTTCATGGGCAAAAAATATGATGATGTTGACAACAAGCAAACACAAAATTTTGTTGATGCCGACGAGTTAGAATCGGAATGAAACATGTACTAGGCGTTTAGATACAGAAATTAAAAGTAAAAATGTTGCACAATTTTTGTCAAAATTTACTTAATTTTATGTTCATCGTTGCTAACACAAAATCTATTCAAATTTCATAAAGAACCGTCACTAATTCTCTTCAGGCCCAACCAATACTTTATATATTAGATTTTAAAATTTATAACCTTGCTAGTTTCGTCTAAAATTGCAGGTATACTTTACCACGACATGTTACCATGACAAAAACGACTCAATGCACTCAATTTCTTAAAATAAAAAACAACCTTACACTTACTCCCAAAATGATAAAACAGCAATCACGGCTGCAGATTCTATCTTGTTTTGATTTTGAAAAACCACGCAATCGCACATAACAGCAGTGCAACGTTGATTTGATGACAGGCAAAAGAAAACTAAAAGACTGCTCACCCTTTTCATACTACAAAGTATAACTTGCGTAGTTGTTAAACTATTATCATAGGAAAAGAGCATCAAAATATAATAACAAACATAAATGTTACTACTACCCCATATTACATGCACAATTTTTTTACTATTTTTTCTCACAGAAAAGCCTCAATTTTATTTTTATAAAGTTTTAACAATGTAAGAGCATATTTTTATGTACCATCATCAACTTAACTATTCCATATATTGCTGTAGTATCAAAAACGTAGCAAGACTCCTGCTTTGTTTATTTTTACAAGCTTATCGCCAGCGTCTCTATCATCCCAACGTGCGTGGATAACATCATCGCATCGGTTCACCGTTTGATATTGTTGAGCACTCAACATTGTTGCTGTGGTTATTGATGATGTTGATGCAGCTACAAAAGGTTTTGCGGTGCAGATTTGCAAGGAACATGAGTACGTATTGTTTGCAAATTTAACTTCAATTCCTGCCTTTAGTTTGCCCCAAAGACTAATATTTACCAGCAAGTATTATTGTAGAGAGCTTTACCTGCTAAAAGAATGACAACTCAAACAGTATTATATTGTAAACTTCCTTGGTTGCTTTGCGTGCAATTTACTTTTGCATGAGCATGCCTAATAATAATTAATTAGTAGCAATTTTTGTTGTGTTAATAGATGCAAGCCGAGTAACAAAGGTGGGAGTACATAATAAGTGGTATGAAAATTTGACTATCTGATCTTGCAAATAGTTTCAACAATCGGTGTCACTACTACTAACGTGTTAACAATAACTACTGCAGTCACTTTTTTCATTGCAATAATGCACGCTCATATAATCAAAGCTATTGTTCTTTTTACTTGAATGTTTTGGAATTTGCCAAACAGAATAAATAGTACAAGAGGGGTTAGATTATATGATCATTGCTTACAATTGTTGCTTATATTATCTGCACATCCATAAAATGTTATTTATATTCATAGTGGTTGTCAAACAATAATAATAGTAGCTGAATTCACTCTAATCATGGGATTATTAGATCTTATTTTGTGCCATAATACTAAAAAATAAATCAAGAGGTTATGTCTTTTGTTTATATTGTAACAATTGCTTTGAACTAAATCAAATTAACTGCACTTGCTTGCCGCGATACATTTGTAGTTATTTCAATTGCATATATTTAATTGCCTTATTACTTGCAAAGGATGAAATAATCTTCCAGGCCACATTCATTATTTACTGTATTGTTTGGTGAGTACGCATAAAAATTAATGAAAACAAAGGTTTTTAAAAATCCAACACTTGAATTTATTTTTACACAGCCTCCAAATCTCTTAGCAATCGTTGTTGTTGGGACGTTGATGTTGAAGATGAGTATTTCTACCAAATTTAGTATGCGCTTAATATGCATCTACCAAGTTTTACGCATATAATATTTGGCAAAGGTGGGGGTACATGACAATTTAAATAGTCATATACAGTTGTTACCATATACTAATTATAGTGATAATGCCAAATTAGTCTTAAGAGGAAGCCAATATTGAAATTGTGACGATGCTTTTTCAAATGAGCATAAAATATTGCAAATATCTGTCTATTCTTTTCTAACCTATACGGACAGAGCCAAATAATTAGGTATTTATTTGTTTTAGACGCTTATTAGCATTCCACCTCAACTTGAAAATGTAGTAATGACGACGACAATACTTAAATGCTAACCAAAAGTTACAAGTACATTATTCATGTAATATTCCCCATAGGTCAGTTTACTTGGTGTTTTTGGAAATCTGTATAGGCACAGACTTGCTTTTAAACTTTTGCCAAAATAGTAAATTAAATTAGCAAACCGTGTTGGTGGATAGAATGTATCAAATCAGAAAAGTACAAAAGTTAAACTTAATCCAAGCGTAATTTGTGCGTCTATGATCATTTCCTTACATCTATCATTTTAGCACTTCACACCTGTGTGAATGTTTATTTTAGTATTTGAAATGGTAGGAAGAAGGAATTATTATCAATTGAAATAAAGATGACACTTGAACAAAAGAGGTTGGAATATTAATTCATTTTCACGTAGAGATGATGAAGCATTAGTTACTTTTAGAGGGTTGTTTAGGGATGGGGAACAAGGAAATTATTTTTTCCTAAGCTAAACAAAACGCTCTTGCAACTAACAAAATATTGAAGCATTCAATATTAATATTATTATAAATGTTAATAGTATTACATCACGTCCATTCACATAAACACCTGGCAAAACAAAATAATCTTTGCAGTTTTATAAAACTTTTATGCATGGGTTATAACTATTTTTATTTACCAAACAGATACCAGGCAAGCGCTTTAGAAAAGTCTGTTCTTAATATAAAAAAGCATCGTTTTATACAATATTTGCGATTGAGATAACAAGTTTGCAATTTACCATGATACCTAATAAGTCTGAAATATCTAGACTTCAATGCAGACAAAGTCGTTGTCTATAGTATTCACATTAGCGAATATGGAAAATAGATCAGCAATAAATATAAAAAAGGCATAAAAAATAAAAACTAATGTAATTTGAGAATATTGTAGATATTACTGAAGTGAGAATATCAAGTCAGTGAATGATAATTATACCGATCAGATCTTATTTCAAATATTTTCCAATAAATAGATAACAATTGCATATCTCATCCATGCAAAAAGTTTGAAAATATTATGCCATATTCATTGGTTCTTCCTAAAACTTTTTATACTGGAAATAGGGATCAGTTCATGGAACACTGAGATAATAATTTTAGCGGGAGCTATGTATATAGTTAGGTAAGAAACAAGTTTTGAGACAAGGAAGACAAAGATTCAAACTCGTAACTACTCTTTGGATTTGAATAGCGCTTCACTGAACTAATTACAGAATCTAGTCATTTTTATATTTCAGTTATGCTGTTAAATTCGAGTTTATTTTGATCTTTATGAGATTCTATTGTCTATAATTCTCAAAATTAATTAAACAAGTTTGAGGGAGGTTTCATGCATGGCGTAATTAAAGTTAGTGTGTTGCTAGCCGCAAATGTTTCATAGCTCAGTAAGCATAATAATCAGTCAAGTTAGCAAGAAACTGCGCAAGTTACATAAAAATTTAAAACTTATATAATAAAATAATATTTTCAGTTGACCTGAACTTCCTCTTACAGAATTCCAGGATAGAAGAAATAAAACGTCATTAAAAAGTTTCTACATAATCGTTAAGCTTTGATGAACTCGTAAAAGCAATTAAATGTTCAATCCTTGATTTAGAACTAAAAAAGAGAATTTTATTTCCAGGTTTCGTGTTAACAAATGTAGAATAGAACTCGACAAAAAATATTAATCAAATTATAACGCATGTACTATGATGTGATGATAAGGACGACACCATAACGTCAAAATAATAACGTGCGTAATCATTTACAAGTAGCTTTTGGAAATTTATCATAATAATCACAAGTGAGATGATGATTGATTTTGTTAGAATGGCTCATACAATCACCCTGGGAATTTTGGCAGGGAAGGTGCCGTTCATCATTTTGAATTGAATAATTGTTAAGAGCTTACGCACACACATAAATCCCATTTAAGTCTCAATCATTGTATCTTCAAAACGTAATCTCTCAAATGTTGCGAAAGGTATAGCACGTTATCGTTGGAAGTGTTTTCGTCATTGACCAGCATGCGCGAGTCACTTCTAAACTTATTGCAAATTTTGTCGCCATAATGCAACAAACGAAGATTTAAAATGGCAGAAATCTCATAGTTCATTTTAGAAGCTAATGCAATATATTAATAGTATATTTGTACATAGGTATCTAGAATGACTATGCTTGTAAGTAGTTGTTATCTTATGGTTGTATCTTTGGTTAATTATTAGAAATAAATGAACAAATCATTTTTGCGCATCCTTCATAACATTGAAAAATTATAAGCATTCATACATGCAAAAAATACTATCATGGATATAGCATTATCCTGTCCTTCATTTATGGTGTTTTAAAACCTAATATCCGCGCAACACATACTAAATTTGTGAAGCTTTTGTCAATAAAAAGTGAGACGGAAAAAACTACTTTAATGACAAGTTATGATTATGCCGTGTCGTAATTTCTCTGTTTGCACCTTGTTATTGAACACTTTTTTGCTATATTATCTAAAAGAGAATTTAAATTGAATATCTGCTGTAATTTAGCAGTGACCTTCACAAGTACAAGATCATTAAATGAATTTGCTTCATTTAATACGAAAAGGGAATTCAAGATGACATGAAAAAGAATTTTTTATACTATATTTAAATGTAATGGTAAAATAAAGTGCTTATGGATTTTGATTTTTGACAAATAGTTTTTATTCCATACTGATTCATTTTAACGAAACAATTAAGAGCAGCTAATATTTTATTATAGTATGCTTAATTTTGCCTAAGATTAGCTTCAGAGTTTAATTCACAACTGCAGTAGCTTTAGTTTAACGAAACATGCTACATGCAATAATGTAGCAAGAAGTATGAATTGTACATTTAAATTATATTTATAATGGATAAAATGCTATGTGAGGAAAATCATGTGCCTGATTGTGAACACCATGACCTTTCTTGTTTTCTGACATCCTTCCTTGAGTCCCACTGGACGAAGTAACATAAAACAATGAAAAAAGGCAAATCTACATCTTTTTCCTAAACCATTCATTAAGTTGATGCTTGTATGGCAGCAAACATTTATTTGGAAAGATTAAAAAATAGGTATTTAACACGGCACTGCAATTTTCAAGTGAAACCTCGTCGCTCCCCTTGAATTCGTACGCGAATTATTATGCTGATAACGTCAATGTTTATTTATTTATTCCTACTTAAGTCAGTCCTGCTTCAAATATGTAAGAGTGTACGCACATGTGTGGCTTTTGACACTATGTGATATTGAATTTATTCAAGATTGAAATTAAACGCTAAAAATGATTTCAATTTTACCAACTGTTACGACAACTGAAAATAGAATGTGAAACTCAACTTATTTTTGCATTGAATCACTCGACATTGATAATATTGATGTGGCAACTTTCATGTCGGTGGTTAGACTTTAGGTAATTACACAGAGATGTTCTCATTTTTAACAACTTCCGAGAAGTATTGACCCTTTCAAGGACTTTAATGATGCAAACAAATGGAAAAATGATTTTTTGGAACTGTTTTCATTTTGTTGTGTTATACTGCCATGCCATAAAAACTAAACCATGTTTTGCTGCTAAAAATCCTGGAATATTGCAAAAAAATAAAAGCAAAATATATTTAAAAGTAAAAAAGATTCGCTAGTTTTAATAGATGATGTTTGTAAGAGTTCTGCAAATGCCAAAACTATTTAGCTATTAAATTACAAACATCTAATTAGCATTATTTTAAGAGTTACAATGTTTACGAAGTTTATTGCGATATAAATGAAGCAATTAATTATTTTCATTTAAATGGGTGGTGCCAGTTTTGAAGTTGATGTTTACAACGTTGCCTACTGATTTTTTACTTCTACCTATCATTGTTTGCTACTTTATTATGATTGCTTTTGAGAATTTCAGCTTTTAGCAAGCATATTTACACGTACATTTTTATTTTTACTTTAGATTACAAAACATCATGATTATTATTATCACTTCCCATCATCGCATTACTGTTGCATTTGTAAATTGTAAGTTTTAAACGCAATGAAGATCCATTTGGATATAAAATGCAAACAAAGAGCCTATCAATAGCGTTTTTTTCATTTTAATTATTCATTCAAGTACTAACACTATTCAAAACGAAACTGTATAGTCTAATGAGAAATGATGTTAATGAGTTATTCACACAAGCAGGCACATTCTCCATTCCATCCACAATGCTTAAAACATTTAGCAAGAAAGAAGTAACAACAGCAGCACAACTTCAACTGGCAGCGCCGCGACCGACCCCGTCAATTAGAAAAACGTGCTACACCATACGAGAAAGATAATATCGTGCATTTGTAAATAAATGATGGTGATAAACAAGACATGAAAAATAATAACATTAAAAACTCTCAAGCGAAAAATAAGTCCCTTAAGCATTAAGTTGTAAAAACACTCTTAATCTCTTGTTGAGTAAGGTTGAGAAAAAGTGGTCTTCATTCCAAGTCAAGTGAAAAGAAACGTTTCAAGTTTTTATGAGACAACAACAGCAAAAGTAGCCTACTATGAGGACGGACGCGGCGTGATGTTGATGATGTCACATTATTTGAGCTACTTTAATAGTTAGGTATAAAATGGTCAAACAACCATGTCGAAAATTCTGGTTTGGCCAATCGCACACGCTATAAAATTACTTACATTTTCATCACCATCGGATTAATTGATGCTTTGCATGTGACATAACTATAGAGACATCATGCCGAATCACGAAAGATAGTATAGATGAAAAGTCATTATATAGTTCTTTTAGGTAAAAGTTAACTCCCAAGGATAAAATTACCGTGAAGCAAAATAGTTGGCATTGCTTGCTAATTTTTGAAGATTAGCAGTAGTGAGCAGTTTTTATGTTATTTAATTATAACTTTACTTACATGTAATTTTTAAAAAACGTTCAGTATTTTTTAAAGCTCGTAAACTTTTGATTGTTGTCCTCAGCGATTTTAGAAGGTGTAAGGTTGGACAAAGCAGAGTTGCGAATGAAAACAAGTGTCATCAAAAGCCGGTGCAGTCTATGGTGTTGACACGCTGTATTTCTTCTGCAGCTTCCGCTCTTTTTTTATCGCTTTGCAGCATTCCTACTTTACGCTATAAAAAATTGGATGGACTTTTTAAAAGATGTCATTGCAAATTACTAAAGTTGATGAGTGCATCTCAAGTTTTCGTGACAACAAGAAATCAAAAGTATTTTACTCTCCTCATTTAGCTAATGAAGTCGCCTTCAATATAATGTTCGATGTCGTGGGATGATGCTGATGACAATAAAGTAAGCAATAGGCATTTAATAATGTAGCGCCCATCAAGCAGTTCACTTTTACAATCTAATTATATATTATGCAATTAAAAAGAGCTTGTCAGCTGCCAAAATTCCACCGTCATCGCTTGGAATGGTGATTTGAGCAGTACAACGTGCTGATTCTGTCTGTTTTATACACCCTATCATTAAAAGTTGCTATCTTATTCTGATATAATATTCTCAATCTGTCCTACGTAATAATTATGTCCATCGTTTACATGGAGCATTTAACGTAGACATAATAAATGTGAACGTGATCAATGATCAAAGAAT
>JAANSO010000200.1:0-60038 GCA_036507315.1 Lepidocyrtus fimetarius
CACATTTTAACACAAGCAATAGTAGTTTAAACGGGTCCCCAAAAATTCTCATCAAAAAGCTCGAATAGACTACCTCCTTCTTCTTATATACATTCTTCCGTTTCCAAGTTACCTTGGATTTGCTATCTTTTCCCCGTTGGAAAAATCACAGCGGGTTATGCAACCTTTATGCTTTGTAATTTAATACTGTTTTTGAGGCTTTTCTCCAATTTCCTTTGTCCTTGTTTTCCCAAAATTGCAACTCGACTCCAATTTAAATGTTAACAAGTGAAAATAATACCTTTTCAAATGGATTTCAATGGGATTCGTTAAAAATGATTAGTGGAGAAGAATTAAAAGAAGCCTTGTATTTTAATACACGCATAATGGTAAAAATCCGTATCACTTTTCCTCCGTCTCATATAAAACCTTTTACAATTATTTAAAACAACATTACAAGAGCTTTTTTGAATAAGTTTAGAATAGAAAAGTATGCGCAAACTGCTTAAAATTCAAAGTTGTCCACTATAAGGAAGGTTCGCTATAGAAGAGTTGTACTGGAAGAGATATTTTTGCAATGTTAAAAGCAAAGTTTTGACAAAAACGAGGGTTTTAAGGAAAGTGCTAACGGGATGGGAAATGAACATGACATTTGCATCTGAGATTTGTCTAAAAGGCAAAGCACGCCCTAAAGAAGTGAAGTTTGGAAACCATATCAAGTCCATATTTTGTCCGAGCTATAACAAAGCTTTGCAGAATACAAGAACAAAAAAGAAAGTCTTTTTGTAAATTGGATTAACAGCACATTCCAAACTGCACTTCTAAAAGGAAAGAGATGCTTTTGGAAAAGTTTTCTTTTACAATTCCTAAAGTTTTTCTTTATTCGCCAGAATTAGAGAGAATGTGCGAAACTTTTAGGGACCCTGCAGGATTTCATTAGTACAAAAAATAACCTAGACCGGTGTTGTCATGTTATTAATGAACAGCCTCTTAAAATAAATCATAGGATGGATCATAAAATTTTATTAACTCCTTTCAATATCTTTCGTATTGATTTTGTTAATCATTATTACTTGGCATTCGGCTTTTCCTTTTCTGGAGTTTTGCATAAACCACATCCATTGTGGAACACGAGCCAAAAACCACAAAAAAGATCGCACAAAATAACAAAATAGCTTCTTAAGCTCATTTCCTTTCAAGAAAATGCCAAAAACCAGATTTTATAGCGAAGGTTACTGAAAGGAAAGGTTTCTTTGTACAAAAATGCGATTTTCTTAACACCTGGAAAGAAACAAGAGAAAGGGAAATTGCTGATTTGAGGGAATAAAATCGGATAGCGTTTTTCCTTCAAATTCTCTATTTTCATAATGGCCAACGGGTGAAATGAGTTTCCGTTATCAATACAGTTTTTACGAAAGCAATACTTTTGCAAAACTGCAGGAGAAGTCATGGTCACTCAAACACATCTTTTTGGACATAGCTCAGCGTGAAATGTAGCAAATTGGAAAGGAAAATTATTTCTATAAATATGACAAAGATTTCATACACTTCGCTATTTATTAATCCTATGACGCGCTTTGCTGTCGTATTGAATAAAGAAGCCAACCAGTCTGCAAAAAATATCAAAGGAAAATCCCCAGAATAAAGTGGGGGAGAAGGAGGGATATGAAGTTGATATGCAAAAGTTGAAGATCAAAGCGGTTTGTAAGAAGTGACTGTCGTTGACATTTTAGCGAAAACAAGCGTGCATGCTGTGAAAAGCTGAGGCTTCCTACCAAACCATTCAAGGTTTTCAAAAGGATTCGGGGGAAAGTTTTTAATTTTTGATTTTTGAAAACTCAAAATTATGTTTAAAATTCAATTACTTAAAGAAGGTTCACTATAGCGAAGTTTTTCATTTTCTTCATTTAGTCAGATTTTTTTGACCTTCACTTGACGAAAAATTCGCAAATTTGCATGGAAAAAGTGGTCCTGTGGCAAAATAGCTATCACAGCGAGTGATGGAAAATAACTGAACAAATATCTTTTCATCCGCCTACTCATTTTCATCAAAGAGCTTTGAAAGATTATTAAATACAGGCTTAATCAAGTTGGTAAGTATTTCGTTAAAATTCTATAATTAATTTTCTAGAATGTCAGTCTGAACAAAATGATAAAATTAACAAGTCAAAATATGATACAAAATATTACAACATTTTTAATTGCATTTGTGAAAGTATTTGTAATGCACTTTGAAAGATAAAGGATATCTGATAAGATAAAAATACATTCAAAAAGTTGTTTAATGCTATTTTCATATTTTTAGAGTTTGTATTGCACTATTCTATTACAGCATTAACGAACATGATTAGTAATGATATCAAAGACTTTCGTTTTTTGCGTAATTCTCCCACAGTATTACCTAAAACTTTAATAATCTGCCAAATTTATTTAACTGCGCTATAACGAACTCTTGTTCATTATAAAGAAGGTTCAGTATAGGAGTTTGTATTAATTTGTAAATGATATCTAAACAAACCTTGTTTTTGTCTTTGTTCCATTTTGCGATTTCTATCCTCGTCAAAAGCTTTTTTGTCCTTATACGGAAGAGAAACTCGGCAGATTTCGATTTTTTCCCCTTTGCAAAAAAGGATGAATTGAAATGACATAAATTACGGTTGTGAACACGCTGCAAACAAACCCGTCAAGGTAGAGTGGATGATGCCAATAAAATATTTGAAAGTACTGAAAGCAGTCTTTTGTCAGTTTTCACGAGATTGATTGTGATAGCCAAAAAATAGCATTCCCAACAAGATAAAAACAAGTCTTTTAAAGATTTAATCACATTTTTGATTCATTAGCAACTTTTAATGATAATTAAATCTTTAATTAGTTTAATGAAGGGATTTATTCTTCAAAGTATTTTTTCCTCATAATATTTTTCTAGATGACCTTGAGCCGCAAATTGGTTTTTAAAGGAAAACTCTAAAAACTTCAAAAATTAATTGAATTTATTCATTTTAATGAAAAATTAATGTATTTTCCTACAGATAATTATTAAGATAATGCACATTTAAAGATTTAAAGCGATAAATAATTAAAACTTGATCTCATTAAGCCAAACACACAAGTTTTTTATTACGTCAATTGGTTTTAATTGGAGGATAAGGTAATAAATATTTGCAATATTAACATAGATGTGTTTTGCAGTGACAATGGAAAAGGTCGTTTGTAAAGTGATGAACACTTCTTCCTTCTAATTAATCTAATCTCCGTTACAGACAAGTAGGCAAAGAGCTTCAAGAGCTTTTTGCTATTTTTTGCAAACAATGCAATGTCATCGCTCTTTACACGGTTGGACGCTGTTAGGAAGAAGGATAATTGCGTAGGATGCGAAACTTCTTTGTTTTCTTCTTTCCTACTTTGGAGTTTGGAAAAGGAACATGTACGTCTCTAGCTCACATAAAGTGTGAGGGAACACCTGCTAATGAGCATATTAATTATTGAGATTCGCAGATGATTAATGTCTCCACAAACTCCGCTATAACAAAAATATACTAAAATTCATTTGAATACTATAAGGAATGTCTATTATAAAGGAGTTTAACTACGAAGGTTGCTTTCAAGATTAGAATCGCTTTTTATTAATTATAATTAATTTTTACTGCTTCATTGAGGAAAATCTCAAAGGTTTTGAACAACTCATTTAAATAAAGCTTATAAACTTGGAAGTGACAAGAATGCTATTTTGTGAAGATGGAGGTGGCAATTTCTTGGAATAATTTTTTATCATAATCATCTAGAAAGAGCCTATTTTGGAGCGTTATTGTTCAACACATTTTTGCTCCTTTTTACTTCCTTTGTTTTCCAAACTCCGCTATAGTGGACAATTCTTATAGTGGACAAGTAGTTTTAAACTATAAAATACTTTTCTGTTATACCGAAGCTGTATTTGGCAGAAGAATAGATTTCCTTTTAAATCTTTGCGTGGGTTGTGGGTGGTGGCGCTAGAATGACATTTCTTTGAATAAAATAGCGATTTAAAAAAGATTTAATGACCCCGTCCTAAATCATTGTTTTGTTTAAGGTCAGGAGAGTTTGTGTAGGAGACGGAAGGAAAATAATCTTATGAACGGTTACAAAAATCAAAATGAATTTGATTAGGTAAAATCAATGTTTTTATTAAACTTGAATGTATTATTTATGTGATGTAAATTATTCAACTCTTTTTACAACGCATCAAGTAGAACTCTTGACTCTCATCCCATTTCAAAGCAAACATTCTTTTATTTCCCATTTCCAAAGAGTAAATATTTTTATTTAGAGATTAAATCTGGTTGTCTAACAGTTTTTTGCATATTCGATCATATACTCCTGGCATTGCAGAATGAAAATACTTTATTTGCGTTTGAAACCACTTTTGAATCCGGGGAAAGTTTGTTTACATAAGGGGAATGCAAATAAAAGAATTGAAATGAATACGAGAAAATGGGAAAGGTTGGATATGAAATATCATTTTCCCCGTTAAAAAGAATGCCAAGTTTTACAGAGAAAAAGGAAACAAATCTGTTCTCAGCAAAACACGGAATGGGCAAATGGATTTACATTTTTCATCTTCAATTGAGTTCAAAATTATTGTTTGCTATTAGCTTATCGAACAAGATAAAAATGGTTTAAAATATGGCAAAATCTTGAAATTGCAAATGAAACCCAGTGCGTATCTCCCCCGGCTTGTAAATGACAGAATAGATAAAAAACAACTTTAAGGAAAAATACGGAATAGGTTTTTATCCTATCAAAAACACTCGCTTCTTCCTCGTAGAATTTTAATGTGCAAAGTTTTAGTACATGCATAATGCATTTCAGATCTCATCCTTGTTTTTTAACTCACGCGTGTTCTTGAACTCGCAGGATTTACAGAGCTTCTATGTCGTCGTCCTAAACATTTTCATCAACAACTTCAAAAATCTTCCATTTTACTCTTTTTATTATCTTACGACGTCTTTTGCGTAAAAACCTTGAGTTTTGAAAAAGGTTTAAACCCAAAATGGGCAGTGGCCATGACTTCACGCATTTTTATGTAATTTTATTAAAGACTTTTAAAGCCAGTCTTTTAAAAAGCTGCAGATCTTTTGCACAGATTTAAAACAGCAAATTATTTAGTAAGCCTTTCTTGTAGTGGACAAGGATTTTAACGTACTATTTTGGGTTCGTTATGGCAGAGCTTGTCTTAAGCTATTTTTGATGAGGATTTAATGATCTTTGTAAAGTTTGAAAGAAAACAGAAAGAGTATCATTGAAAGGGTATTAAAAACAAGAAAAACATTTGTTTCCAGAGGGATTTTTCACGTGTTGCAGTGATTTTCTTTGCATTTTACCCACCACCCAGAAATTCGTGTTTTTTTCAATAAGAAAATAAAACTATCATCAGCATCAAAACAAGAACGTTTAAAAATCTTCCCCTTTCTTAAATAAACTTTGGAATGGAGTTCAGCTTTGTCCATCTAGTCAAGTTGGACATTTTATTATTTACTCGCTGAAATGAAATGCTATTGCACTTTTCAAATGTTAACTTTACACGAGCTTCTCAATAAGATAAATGAGGAAGGATAAAGCGTAAAAACTCTGCTGTATTGAACCTTCCTTGTAATGAACAAGTAATGTTTTAATATGTTCGTTATGTAGTGGAGTCGTCAGTCTAAACAAGATTTTTTTTCAAGAGGGAGGCTGTAAAAAGGTTTAAAGGGATGTGGATGTGTATATGAATATGTGAAAAAAGGATAAGCTTTGGGATATCTTTGTATGATAATATTGCATATATATTGTGAGAGGTTTTTAATGTGTAGGATGAATAATTCTTAGAAAACAGCAGCCACCAATCCAACAATGCTCTTGCGATGGGGAACAAGGAAAAAAACTAGCCTTGGTTGAATATTTTAGTGTATACCAGTATTCAATATTATTTTCCTATTTGTACGAGTAAAATTTACTGATTTGTAAAAGAATCGGAAGTTAATTTATAAAAGGCTGAATTTCCAGAGGGGCCCGGAAATTAAATTAATAATCAAGCCCTATTGTTTGCAACCCGGGTTTGTTTAATACCCGGTTTAGTCCCGAATAAGACTGAGGAAAAAAGACTTTAAAGGTGAAATTAAATTAACTTTTAACTGGTGTTATTTTTAAGTTAAACTGTCACAATAATTACTTCTTTTAAAGTTGTTTTTATTGCAAAGACGGGAAATGAACGCGTGAGGGAGTAGTGGAGGGAAAAGACAGAGCTTTGTTTCCTCCATCCGGGAATAGTTTCATTCAACTTTGTGTTTGTTTTCAGAAAAAACCGTTACGGATCCGAAAAAAGACGGGAAGCTGATTTCCTGATGCAATTTTAGCTTTTCTAAAAAGCTTGGAAAGTTTAAAGTCTAATTAGTGAGATGGAGAGGCTCGTGCGACAGGGAATGCTGTGATAATCATCTAAAAAATGATAAAAATGTAACTGGTTCAGTGTGGAATTGACTGTGAATTCGTCAAGAGCTTTGGAATTTAAATAATTAATTGAGCAGTGAACACATGTTTTGAGTGCTTTATGTGGAAATAGTTAAATATTTTAAAAATTTTCGGAAGATAACCTTTTCAATATTTGACATTTAAAGAAATTGATAAGTGAAGAAGGAAATGAAAAGGTAAGAAATCAGGTGAGTAAGCAAACATAAATTTTTATTTTGGCGGGCAATCCTGCTTTTGATAAGTTAATGGAATAATATTTGCAGAGAAAAATGGTTGTTGTTGCTTTTTTAAGTGAATTTTAGGCATAAATAATTGCTATTGATTAATTTCGAGAATTGTATGCATATTATTGTAGTAGCGTGCAGAAATGTTTTAGGATGGCCTTGAATTGTTCAAGTTTCTCACGAATTTCTATTGCATCATCTGCTAATTTTCCATGTTTTTACAATAATTTTAAGGATTAGATAATATGCAGAAGAAATACAAAAACAAGATAAATACTAATTGCAGTGACGTAGTGCGGGTTAAAAGTAAATTATGTTTTAGAGATTATTCTTTCCAAAGGTTATTCCAAAATAAACACGCAAAAAGAAAACCGCAAAGAGAAAGTTAAGAAATGGCCTTGTTTTGCAAAAAGTGAAGGACAGGGTTTAATAAAAACCGGTACAATGTAACCGGAACACGCTAACTTCTTTGTTATTAAAATGGTTTAATGGTATTGCCGTGTTTTAATAATTTCTTAAATTTTTATTAAATATGCATGGAAGAACAAAATATGTTCTACGCTGTTTTTTCTCTTTTTCTCGAGTATCGGGGTGGGGAAAGTGGAATATGCCAAAAATCTTGTTACTTCCTACTGAATAGAAAAGAGACCGAGACAAAGGAACTCTTTTGTTAAAAATAAATTTGAGAGCTCTTTTTTCTGACGCATCTCTTTTTGTCAATATTTTCATTCCATTTTCACTCGAATTATTACCGTGCCAAAATCAAGATTTCTATATAGTGGACCTTCCTTATAGTGGACAAGTTGCGTATAACATTTTTAGAGTTTGTTTTGAGTTTCAAAGAAAAAATATCTTCCTGGTTTGTAATTCTTTTCCTTGTTTATAAATTACTTCAGTTGCTGACAGATTGGAGTTTTCTGCGGGATTAAAGTTGTTTATTAAGTATGTTGATTGAAAGGAAAAAATATTTTATACGGGTTTTATTTCTTGCATGTAGATTGGTGATTGGCATGCTTTGTCAAAGTCAATGCCTTTCAACTAGGAACATCGTCTTTATGCTCAGCGCAATTTATTTTCCAGCATGTGCAAAAAATTTGCCCAGTGCAATCTATTGCAAATGATTTAATAACAAGATCAAGTGCATAAATTATTTTTTATTAATTGTTTAAGCTTGTAAAGTAATCAGCAAGCCTGTCAATTAGAAAAAAGAATGGAGAATGGTACGATATGGGGCTTTTAAGGTGCAGCATTAAAAGAGTTGCGGAAGATGTGATAAAATAGCAATTGACACGTTTGACCACGCCATAATTAATGAACTTTCAATAAGAACTGTTCCGTTATGAACTCAACGATCTTGTTGATCTTAAAAAAGCTTTTTTATCGACTACTGCACCCATTTAAGATCTAAATTGAATGCTGACGAGCTAATCCAATTTATTTCTATTCTATTGCATAGTCTGATTTTTGTGGGCGAATGTTAATCAATTGCGAGGTGGGTGGATGTTCCAATGACAATTTCTATTTTTATCCTTTTATCTCCATCCTCCCTCTACTTCCTACGATGTGAAAAAAATGCTTTTTTTACAGACGTGTCGATGTCGTCAATAAAATCGAGATAAGGAATGTGATGAGATAAACATTGTTAGACTTTAAGCTTAACTTCCAAAGTTTTAAATTCATGTCCACTATAAGGAAGGTTCGTTATTAGAAAGGGTGATTGATTTGTCAAAATATTTGAGCAGGAACTGTTTATTCTCTCCGGCTATGATTTGCCTTCATCATCATCCATTCTGGTTACCTTCATCAAAGAGAGGATTGTAAATTTAAGACTTTTTAATGCGTCTGTCTACAAAAAACGAGATTACGATGATCATGTTCTCTACAGCCTTTGCAACAAACTTTATATTAAACTGTTTTTAACATAGGGACTAGACATGAATGATTTTCTGTATTGAAATGATATTCCCTGGTATAAAATTAGCTAAACTCCCCTTCCTCTGGAGTGATGTAATTTATGAACAGAGTCTTAAAGAAGGATGTAGCAAAGTTGACAAAAATGGGTGATGATCAGCGTTTTTATTTTGGAATGATTTTTTATTGGATGAGCTGCACATGTTAAAAGTGAGTAATCCAGACAGTTTTTATATCTGAATCATTGCAATGGAGAGGAGTGATGGAGAGGTGGATTGCAAATTGTGCAGATAGTGCAGATGATAAGGTGGTTGGGGAACATCTACTCTTGATTTAAGATTTTTTGGAAAGGTTTTTTTATTTTGAAAGTTCAAAACCTGTCAGCCCTAGTTACAAGGTAAATAAAACTCTGATATAGTGGACGTATAGTTTTTAAATTCGTTATAGAAAGAGTTTAAGAAAGAGCGGGAGAGAAGTTTATTACTATTTTTAAAGTTTTTAAAGTAGGGAAATCCTCTAATTTTAGTTGACAAGGTGTAGCAATTCAAGAGTTTGGATGTTTACGTAATTCAACGTGTTAAACTTTCCTTTTTCACAACTTTTGCGGAATCGACACTTTACCACGCTATTTCCTCTCTTTTCCTGAAGACGGGAAATGTGTGTTTTCCCAACGAATTTTAGAGAGGAAATGAGCATTGAACGTGAAGATTTTAAAGGAAATTCTCCTTTTCCTTGCCGCGTGGCTTGATATTTCTTAAAGTCTATAAATTTCCTCCGGCATTCTCTTTTTTAGCAATAAAAATGAAAAAGAACCGTGTTTAATTGCCTACGAGGTAATAAAAATTAGCTTTATTTTGAGTTTAAATATTTTACCGCTATGGGCTATTTTAGAATAGAATCAGAATAGAATGAATTTATGCAACGGCCAACTTTGGATTTTGCTGCATAATTCCCTTTTTGCAATTTGCGCAAATCTGCATTCCAGATTGCAATTTTTGCAGCATTATTGATAAAATGAATACAGGATCATGTCATGTTCCTAATGCTGAATACGCTTTTTTTTCTCTTTATCAAATAGAACAAAACATATTTACTTTGATGCGTCATCCAAAAGCGAAAATAGTTCCCACAGAATCTAATGCAACGACAAAAGTTTACATGTGGGAAAATATGATAAAGCTAAATTTTTGACAAAGAAAAACTCCTTTATAATGAACCTTCCTTATACAAATAGTTGGAATTTTATCTATTTTACATAATTTTTATTTACAGGTTTCTCACTTGAAGGGAAGCTCGGGATGAAAATTTTTGAACTTTGTTAGTCAAATACATTTAAAAGATCTCAGGCCTTGAAGGGGGTTTGAAAATAAAAGTGCCTTAAAAGAAGAAAAAAATGAGTCTGAAGAAAATTCGACATCGACTGTCCCACACGTTTCGTTTTACAGTGGACGGGTCCCTCTCAGAGCTTGCGGAACAATTAACGATTGACGAGGATGTAAACCATCAGTATCTTTTTAGTCGACAGAATGGAGCCCTTTCTGAAAATGGAGAGGCTAGGGACACCCTCGGTACAGTATAGTTAACCTTGAACATGTTGTTTCTTAATTAACTTAATTAATAAAGTAATTAACTTTTAGGTGGCCGTTCTCATCTTAAATGTAAAGGGAGGAAGTTCTCTCTCAGCAGTTCCAGAGTCTCTGAAGGGAACAACAGACCGGGTAAGATTGTTTTTTTCCTTTAATCCTCCAAAATCTGTTTTTTTATTTCCTCTTTCACGTCATTTTCGCAAAGGGTTACGCCAAATTCCCCTTGTTTACTTCATCTACCGCTTTTGTTTGCACTCATGCAAGATAAGATGATTTTTAATTGCCCTGAACGTATTTTATTTTCAAAAATCAAAAATAAGTAATAAGCACGTGGAACATAAACCTTGCTACTGCCAATGATATGATAGAATGAAAGTATTACAGGGCAATTTCATACTTGAAAGTTATTCGCTCATCTTTCATCGTTTTCCTTGAATTTAAACGTGTTTTTAAGATCTTACGTAAAGTTTGACGTATTATTACCAAATTCGGATTGTTTTCTAACGTTTTAACGATTGTAACGGTTTTAAACGGTTTTTATTCAAAAGTACTTATTGTAAAGTGATCAAAAGAAAGCTTTTACAATGGGAAATAAACAGCTTTGTCGTAAAACACACGGGTTTTATCGGTTTTCCTTAAAGATTTAAAGCTGTTTTTTCCCTGTGAATAAAATTGGTGATGGATTTAAGTAAAAAAGGTTTTTGCTGTTGTTTTCACGACTTTTTCATCTTTCGTCTTAAAAACCGCTTTAAAAGACAATTCTTTTTGTGCTAGTGAAATGTTGGCATTGAGGGAGAAATATTTCCAAAAGTGTTGTTTTGCTCCATTCCTTTCCCTATTTTTTCTCCCACTTCCGTTCTAAATTTGTTGGAACGTGACACAAGTCAAATTATTTACAAGGATAAAAAATTGTTCCCAAACTTGTGACAAATTTCCCTCCTCTGTCCACCTTTTCTCTTGCAATTCCTGCAAATTTAATAGAGATTAAGAAAGTGAGAAAATAGAAGGGGAACATGGTGTGGCATTGTATCGTAGAAAACTAGAAAACACTTGGTTTTGTATAAAACTCTGTTTTTACAAAATGACATTTTGTTTTGTAATTAACTTTGGAAAAGAATAGTTGTGGGAAAAAGTTTTCCTATCAGCCTTTCCTTCTCTTTCTACTTTTGTTAGGGAATTAAGTTTTATTTGAACGTAAATTGGGGAAATATGGGATGGGAATGTTTTAATGATAATGAAGATGAGGGTTTTTAAATACTTGTGCTATAGTGGACCTTCTCTATAGAGGACAAGTAAAGGGGTTTAAGCTTGCATAACGTACCTTTTAGGGTTTTTATAGCGGAGGAGGAAGATATAATGAGATTTTTAAAAATGGATAAATTCTGGATAAATAATGCGGGTTTTTTATAAACAGCCAATTATAAATTCTCAAAAAGCTACTGGTGTTAATATCTACGTTCCTTATTTGGGTTCTTTCCCAAATCATGGCAGTTTCCGATGTTTTTATACGGGATACTCAACATTTTCTCCCCTTTGTAAATTTACACTGAAGCCACCAGCAAGAGAAAGTCAATATTTGATAAAAAACAAAAAAGCTCTTAGAAATCCGCATCCATCTCATCCTTGTATCTTGCACGGGGAGATCTGCCATTTTCACGTCCTTTCTGGATCAATTTCTATTTTTTGACTCAATTTTTGTTAAATTTTATGCACAAATCGAAACGAGGTGGAATTTTGCGGAATAAGTCTGCTCTGGACAACTTGTAATGCAATTTTCACTGCTAATCTTGTAAAATTTTATTGCATATTGTGTAATAAAATATATTCCAGAAGGTGGATTTTTATATGTTTTCTACAAGACGTTTTTTATGTCTTGCGGTTTATGTTTTACCACAAAAATTGATATTGATGAGTTTCTCCATTGTCGGGTTTTTTTATATTCCTTTTGTCCAGATCGTAAAAATGATAATTTATAAAAAAGAAAGTGATGATGGTGACCTGCCACCTTTAAAAACGTTATCAGAAAATAAAATAAAGATGGAGGAAATGGAGGATACTTTTTCTCTTTCCTCCAAGTTTTGAATTATTTTCTACGTGCGATAATGTTTGAAAATCGTTTAACTTGTTAAAATTTAGAATGGATTTTGTTTGGGATTTGCTTATTGAACAACACTTTTTAAAAAGCGGGAATTATTTACTTCGGAGGGTTCACTGTTGAATAAGTTATTACTTTTGTTCATCTCAATTGGAAGAAAGGCTCGTGCATGATTCTGAGAGAAAAAGAGAATTGTGAAAAGGAGTTTTTTGCAGTGCATTAGCAAACGTAATTTTAATTCTATTCCAGTCCTCTGTTTTTTATTCTTCGGATGAAAAACCTCTGTTTTTCTAGCCAATGCGGGTTTTGTTAGAAAAATAATTCCAAAGCCAACACCACAGCCACAGTGCTGGAAAAATATTCCAATCTATTCCAGGGGAAAGAAAAGGGGAAGGATACTGCCGTAAGAAAAGCCTTGGAAGAGGGAGAGTCCGTTGCGGAAAAAGCAATGTTTTCCCTGTTTTCCCCACTCGTTCCACTCTCACCAGCTCTTCTACGTTTCAAAAAGGAAAATGTACACCTTTCTAACTTGCCTGTGTACATCTCCTTTTATCTTACAACCTCTCCACTCAATTCTTTAGTTCAGCTGGTGATTCCAACTCGCCAGCTTCAAAAATCTCTCTTCCAAAAGGGAAATATTTCTGGTGTCAATCAAAGTGATTTTAGATTCCACTAGTGGAACAGTAAAAAGTTTTATGTAAATATTGAATTTTTTTAGAAAACAGACTTTTTTAAAAAGTGACCCGAGTTGAATAAAAAAAGTGGAAAATATTGTTTTTATGACAGAAGTGGAAAACGGGAAGTGGGAGGCTCTTGCGATATCACTTTCTCTATTTTCCTCTGTTTTCCACTCTTTCCTGTAACTTTCCAAAAGAAAGAGATTGCTTTTCTACTAAATACATTAAAAGCCTAGTCTTCTAACAACAAGGGGAGAGTACTTTTTACCTTTTTAATTTTAATCAAAGGATCGATAGAAAATTACAAGTGTTCCTTATCCAAGTGTTTAAAAAGTGCTCTTGTTAAAATTTTAAATGTTGTAAGCATTAGAAAAACAATTATTTTGAGACGTTCGTTTATAAACGAAAAATACGGTTTTGTTTAAAAATAATTATTTTTAACCTTTTTAAACCGTTTTCCACTCCTGATAAAAAAGCTTCAATGTGAAGAGAAAAAACATTTAAAAAAACAGTGCGAAATTCATTTGGAATGTGCTAATTTGGAAGGAATTAGTGGTGTTCATGTGACATCATAATTACAGGATTTGCTTTAAGCTTAAAAATGGATCAATGACCAAATCTAGAATGATGACGGTGGATGATGATGATGTAATTTGAACATTCCATATTTGAAGATCTCTAAAGCCTACGAGAATTGCAAAATTTATCCAGAATGTGATTCACTGGAGTATAAAAACTACGTGGGGAACGTCAAAGGATGTTGGAAACTGTAAAATTAATTAAGCTTTTGTTCTTGAAGAGATTTTGTGTGCGGTGGGAATATGCTGAGCTCATTAAAAGCAATCTTTCACACGCAATGAACATTAATTTTAATTGTAAATAGAAAGACTCAACACGTGTTGCAACGCTGGGGTGTTCGGTTTGGGAAGAAAACAGTTAAAATTTAATGGGAGTGTGAGCTTGAGAGGTGAACAGATCATTTTGAAAGTGCGAAAATTTACAACCCGTGACCAAATAGTAAAAAATATTTTTACTAGTGATTTTTGCTAGTGTCTCGTGAATAAAACGTGATTTTTTACGTTTTTAAATGGGGAATAGGTGCTAAAAAGTTGTAGACGTGAAGACGCAAAAAAAAGTATTTAGCACTTTGGCAAAAAAGGACACGAAGTTTTGACTCATTTCCGTTTTTTGAGTGGTAAAGGAAGTGACAATGGTGTCACGTCTGGACTCTTTAAACTCTTGGCTGTCTTCACTTTCACTTAAAATAGGGCATAGACGTCGCACACGAAAATCTAGTCGAAATGCAGTTCCACGAAGTAGCTCTGCTATGGCTTCAAATGACGCTTCAGGGTTTTGCAGAAGTACTACTTTCCCAACTTTGGGTAAACACTTTGCAAACCCGCTTTGATATTTGCAAGGTTTTTGCAATGTTTTGCATCATTATAAGTGTTTAAAAAATGTTTGGCGGTTTTTTAAATTTCAGCTCCAGTCGCAGAGCATCCAAGAATAGGATCTGATGGAGAATCCGAAGAAGCTTCGGCAGCCTCAGATGACCTCACCTCTCCGGCACGTGTCCGTCCCCCGCTTGATGTTTCTTATGGTGTGACTTTACGTTCTAAGAATTCCAGAAGGCATTCAGAGGTTCGTTATAAAGAAGTTTAGTAAAAAGTTTAGCTTTTATAAAGAGGTTTGGTGTTAACAAAGGGTTTGGTTGGTTTAGGTTGATTTATCTCAAGATATTAGCAAACGGCTGTCACTTCCGGCTGACCTACACATACCAGAATCCTTCCTTCAGAAACAAGCAGCTTCATTTGCAGTCGTGGAGGCTCCATTGACTAGGGCGTCCAGGAGACAGAGTCTTTCCGAGATTGGGTTTGGCAGGAGTGAAACTTATGTGAAATTAGATAAACTTGGAGAGGGAACGTACGCGACGGTGTTCAAAGGCCGATCTCGACTCACCGACAGTTTGGTGGCGTTGAAGGAGATCCGGCTGGAACATGAGGAAGGTGCTCCCTGCACGGCAATCAGAGAGGTCTCTTTGCTGAAAGAACTGAAACATGCCAATATCGGTAATTAAATATTTAAAGTAAATCTGTGGTTAGTTTTTTTAATTAATTGAGGGTTTAATTGTTTTAGTCACACTCCATGATATCGTTCACACTGAGAAGTCGCTAACCCTCGTTTTCGAGTATTTGGACAGGGATCTTAAACAATATATGGACAGTTGCGGCGGCGTTTTAAGTATCAATAATGTTAAGGTAATTAAAGAACTTATTTAGTTTTTAACTATTTTACTAAGCGGTGTTTTTTTGTTTTCTACAGCTATTCCTGTTCCAGCTTTTAAGAGGGTTAGCGTACTGCCATAAAAGGAGAATTTTACACAGAGATTTAAAACCTCAGAATTTACTAATCAATGACCGTGGGGAACTAAAGGTAAGTTAACTACTTAATTTAAATGTAAAATGTAAGGCAAAAAATTAATTAACTAAATGGTTTTCTTTAGCTTGCTGATTTCGGTCTTGCCCGTGCCAAATCCGTTCCTTCAAAGACTTATTCAAATGAGGTGGTTACGTTGTGGTATCGACCTCCAGATGTGCTCCTGGGCTCTACAGAATACTCCACTCCTATTGATATGTGGTAAGTCCAAAAAACAGAATATATTTGTTTCACAATGAGTTTCCAAGCGGGACATGAGAAAAACTCTAAAAAAACTCTTTTTTTATATGAATAGGGGCGTTGGATGTATTTTTTGCGAAATGGCAAGCGGGCGCTCGCTATTCCCTGGCTCGACTGTGGAAGATCAGCTGAGACTTATTTTCCGAACCCTTGGAACTCCAACTGATGAAACTTGGCCAAATATTTCCTCTAATGAAGAATTTCTAGTTTATAAATTTGATCAGCAACCTCCTGAACCTCTGGTGAATCGCGCTCCCAGATTGGACACTGAAGGAATTGACTTGCTTGCCAAATTTTTAAAGGTTTAAACACATAATTAAAGATAATTAAATATAGTTAAACAGGATAAGAAATTATAATTATTTTTTCAGTACGATGTCCGAAGCAGACTTTCCGCACATGAGGCAATGCAACATTCTTACTTAAGGAAGTACTGGACTGCAGCTATGCGCCTCCCAGACAGTAAGTAAACAGCTGATTAATTAACTTTTTATTTAAACAATTTAACTAATTAAGGTTTTTTGTAGCTGTAAGCATCTTCACAATCTCTTGGATTCAACTTTCAAAAGACCCGGGCTCCCGAACTGGGGCGATGAATTCGAAAATTCAAGAAAGTCACGGATCCGATAAAAGACACAGTGTGATTCTTTAAATGATTGCAATTAAAATTGCGAATTTATAAACGCCATATCCAACAAAAAACCGTTGCATAACTTCATTTGTAAAGGTAGAATCGTAGACGTAGATTACAACGTGAAATTTGTATAAAATTAATTAACAAAGTCATTTTTAAAGAGTGGAAAGGCAGAAGAAAGAAAGAGAATTAAAACTCTCTTAAGATTGTGATGCTACAACCATTTTAATTGTAATTAAATCCGTAGCCCGATGAACAGTTAATATTTAAATAGACTGCTCCTTTTTAAGTTTTTTTACCTAAAGATAAACTCTGTATCCCTTTAGGAGTTAAAATTAATTACAATTAACTAATTCATTCTAGTGATTTAAAGTTACACGAACAATTAAAAATAAACATCAGCTGTTTATATGTAAACATTAAAGTTGAAGAAAACAAGGTGAGATGAAATAATGGAGGAGGAATTTAATTAAAATTAAAACAATCATAATTATCAATTTTAGAGTTAAAAATGTGTATACTTGGTAAATGCTCGGAAGAGTTAAGTTAAAAAATGAACTGTTAAACACTTAAATATACCTTCCACTCTGAGAATAAAAAACTGCACAAAATTATTAAATACCGGTAATTAAATTTCAAATTGCGTTAAGTATTAATTTTTTACTCCTAATTTTATTAATTCCATAAATTTAAAAAGTATCTCATGATTTTTGTGATGATAACGACCATTAAAAGTTAATTAGTGATTAAGAGTAATGTGACCAGGTTAATTATACCGCCCTACCAAAATCTCTTGCTCAAGCCTAACAATTATTATCCTCTGTCAAAAATATTAATGAATCTCAATTAAATCCGGTTAAATATTTTAATGATCGACTACATTTAATCTGTGTTCCTGCAAAAATTTTGTTAACGTGCTTTTTCCTGAGATTCGAATTTTAAAAGTTGTTAATTGTAAAATGAATAAATAAATTTAAGACGGTGATTCCTTTGGAAAATGGCATTTAAAGTGACCGGATAATTAAAAAATTGGTGTTTGGAGAGTGGATAGACTAAAGTGAAATGACGTTCTGAAAGGATAGGCCAATATTTAAGATTAGGTTAAATTGTAATTAAACTTTAAGGGATTTCGAATGATGCCATAATTAATTAAAAAGTCTTTTTTATAGTGTTTATGAAACCTGTTTTTTAAGTTTTTGAGGAATTAAATGGGTGGATGATACAATTTAATCGTTTAAATAAAAGAAAAACTGATTTACTAAAAAAACTTTTATTCTTATTTATTTTACATTAAATAAAACTCACCAGTAAAATTAGGAACATGAAAGAGTAAAAAAAGAATACCCCATGAGAGTCCTTCAAGAATGAAAATATTTAATTATAATTATTTTAAGGAAGCCATTCAGCGTCGTTTTCTTCAACTTTGGCGTTTTTCAGTAATTCTTGTAAATCTTTGGTTGGTGCTGAAACTTTAATCGCGGAGGATTCTTTCTCTCCAAATGTTTCTACGATGTCTCCTGTGACATCCGCTGCTTTTGAGATTCCAGAGCCAATAACGTCACCAGCTAAAAACAAAGGTTTTAATTAGCAATTTTGAATTTACGGGAGATAAATTAAAACAAACCTTTTTCCAATCCGGATCCAACAGCTCCCCCAATCTGATCGCCAAAAGTAGAAGGATTTTTAAGTAAAATTGGCAATTAAAAATTAGCTTTAATTAGATTTAATTAATTAGCAAATTACCTTTTTCACTACGCCTGCGACGTTCTTGGCGGAGAAGGTTTTATCGTCGATTTTTACATTCAGGCTGGTGTCCTCCAAGTTTCTGCAGTTGGCTTGGTCCTAGATTAATTAATAATTAATTAAAGAATTCATAACTAATTTAATCAAGAAAACTTACAACAACGCTGAAATCATCGGGTTCCACTCCCTCTTCTTCTAGTTTTTGACGAATCTACGAAAAAATACAAATTACGTTAAAAACAAGCTTCAAAAATAGTTTTTGGGGCAATTTGATGCTTTGCTAAAAAGGGGAAAGCCTACAAAATAGGGCTTTTGGCATTTATTGATGACTCATCATTTGCAACATTTTTTTGCACCTGTCCTTGATATTTCTTAATGGATTTTGCAAATGGCATGAGGAGGAGAATTATGATAAATGATAAAATGACGTATTTTTGACTAATTCGGGGAAATGAGTGGGTTTTTGCAATTACCTGATTGACAATAACCTTGTCCAATGTGGGTTTACGGGAGAGAATTGAAGCAGACTTTGTATGTCCAAAGAGGATCTTTTGACAGGTAAAGATTCCAGCGTAGTTTTCATAGTCGGTCATGAAAACAACGAAATCTGCTTCTCCGGCTATGTCTAAAAGTTTAAAAAATTAAAATACTTAAGTTAAAAACAATGAAACGAGGTTAACAACTCGTCTGTTGACAAAGAGAAACCTGCCGAATTTTTATAAACTTTGCTATAAAGAACAAATAAGGTTTGTTATAGCAAAGTTTCATTGTATTATTTTATGCAATTTATATGCAATTTCCTTTCTTCTGTGTTATTAAATCTGAGGAAGGGTGCACGTTTTTCACCTGAATCTAGGCTTTATATCAGGTCACATTCTCAATCTTACGTATGTCCGGACTATAGAAAAATATTTATTCATGTCCTTAACCTTTTTTCTTAGGAGATGCATAATAATACAAGCCTAACTTGCCCGCAACATCAAAACACTATTGTCCTCTATTTAGGCCACTGCGGTAATAAAATTAATGTGCTCTTCTTTCCTTTAAAGATATTATGACGACAGCCAACAAAAGAAAACTCCCTTCCTTGGCTTTATTTACGGAAGAGATTGAGGATGTGAAGGAGTGAGAAGGGGAAAAGATTGTAACGGTACTTTCCATCTGAACACACAGAGAACGTGAGAAATGACTCAGAAAGATGCGGAGTTGTACAAAATTCTACTTTTAGACAAGGTTTTAAGAGTTATGTAAAAAAACATTTTGTCAGCCATTTTTTCACTTACTGAGTGGGAATTTAACCCTCATCCGAGATTGTTTGTCAGTGTCAGGAACTGTCAATACTCCGGTGTAGCTAAAAAAATTGTCAAATCATTCATCGGTCAAGGTTACGTAATGAGAGGGAATGGTTAATTTTGGGTTATTATGAGCTCTTACGTGTATGTATGGTCTACCCCGATCGTGTCTAAAATAAAGTGTTGTCGAGTCTGGACCAGGCGCATTTTACCGTCTGAGCCTTGCGTAAAATTGTATTTCATGCAGGAGCTGGACGTTGCAAATTTTTGGATTACGAACCATTCTCCCATAAACTAAAAGATATAATTATGTTTGATTTTAACCTTTAATTTTAAAAGGCACTTTTAAATTAACTTTTTCTGGATATTTCGCATTTTTAAAATATTTGACAAAGCTGAAATTGTTTCAGATTGGAATGTAAACAGGAAATTGGTTTTTCAGCTTTTAATTTGACAGCGCTTTGCAATTTATTTACAAAAAAGTAAATAAAATGTATTTTAATGGATTATTACGAAATAGCTGTAAAAACTAAAAAAGGAATCTTGTCTGTGGTGAAAATGATAATGACGATTTGTAAAAGGATTTGTTAACGATTTTTAACGATTTAAATGGTTTTTTGTACCTTGTTCATATCGAAATCCTTCAAAGGCTCAATTTTCGGACATGAGCCAAGTCCCATTGTGTGTCCATTGCTCCATCCAATACAGGAGAAAACTACAATCAAAACAAGTCCTTCGAAACGCATCTTTTAAAATTCCAGAGGCACTTAAATTCACGTCACGATTTTCACGATCTAAAAAAAGAAAGAAACGTTACAAGTCGGAGCGGTTTATAAAATAGACTTGAAACTAGACGCTCTTGTCTCTTTGACTGTTCACGAACAAGTAAAGGATTGTGCGTTTCGGGCAGAAGGTAATAAAGTGAAGCTTTTCAAGTGAAACACAGACAGGAGCGGACAGAAGCTGTGGCTTTGTAGTGAAAACCTCTTACATAGACTGAATTAAAAGGAAAATTCTTAATATTGGCCCTGCGCTACTTTTTGACTTTTAAAATTCTGGAGAAATATTTTAGCAAAAAATAGATTTAAGATACTTACTGGAGAGATTTTTAAAAGTTGTTGCTGGAAGAATAGACAAGTTGCCTCTGGCTCCGAAGCGTTCGTATTTAAAGGGATAAGAAAATGATGATGATTTGAGATGATCACGAATGAGTGGATTTTTCAACAGAAACAAGCCAGTGCATTAAGGACGCTGATCTTTTAAGCGAGGAGAATCTCTTAAAAAAGTTGTGAGCATGATTTGATGACTAGTCTACAAAAAAATGATGATTGTGGTCACCCTCGCGTTTTTTTATTAAAATAGCTATGGCTATGTCAGACCAGTTTTTTAGTCACTGATTTCATCAAAATGTTGAATCATCTGCATCAACTCCTCTTCCTTAAAATAAAAATACTCTGAATGCTATTTCTCGTGTGTTTTTATATTTAAAACTTATCAAATGACTGTTTGAGCGCATCATCGTAAACAATTTATTCTACAAGACAGCTCTTAAACTCTCTTGCTGGCTACTCAAATACTCATTCTTTGTATAAAATGATGCCGAGTAATTAAATATATTTTGATTGAAATGCTCTTTCAAGATAATCATTTGAACCAATCATAATTTTTCTTATGGCTTCATTACGGATTTCATGCGAAAATGGGATGGTTATATAATTCTATTTTTTTAAGCTGGATGGTTTTTAAAGTTTTTATTTGAGGTAGCTGAACTTGGAGTTTATAAACAATGGGTTTTTATCAGATTCTGCAGGAGGAATTCTGACACAATCTTCTCATTTAAATGCACATGCGAAAGTCTCGCTAAAATTAAAAAGAATTGAGGATTTAATTTAGAGGGATTGAAGAGTCGGAATGATTCATCTTAAAATAAGGACATTCCAGTATTTTGAAAAAGAGAGAGGGTGAATTATGCAATTCTTTTGTAGAGCCGGACCCACAAAATTCATTAAATTAAGCCATTTGGGGTTGATGGTGAGTCACTCACGCGAAATTGCAAAAAGACAATGACTACTGTTTGGGTGGTGATTGGGAATAAAAAAGGGGGAATTGAGATTGATTTCAATGACTGGGCTTGACTAAAACAGATAAAATTACGTAATTCTTTTGATTAATTTTGTATTTTTTAAACTGTAACTAATTTAACTAGCGAATGAAGGTTATTTAGGAGTGAATGATCAGATTTTTGTTGTAGCAGAAATTCATTTTTTATGGTGACCCATTGCGAGTTTGTCATGGATTAATTTAATTCCCAGAATTGAGATTCATTTGAGAGCGAAACGAAGGGGAAAATACTTCCCATAATGTACTATAGACTTGAAATAGATTGTGATGTGGGGTTCGTGCTTGAATAAAATTATTTTAATTTTAAATTACTATTGGGTGGCCACTTTTACAGCGCAGTAGCAAACTCTTACTAACCTTTAACTAGTTCAAAGGTTATGATTAATAAATGTATGGTTTTTATATAATCCGCTGTAATGAATTTTATTCGCAGGACTTTACTACTTGTCCAGTATAAGAAAGGTTCACTATAGCGGAGTTATTTTTCATATTGACGTTCAAACATAATCTGAATAATTAAAAAGTTGGTTTTCCACATGAAAAATATGAGGTCAAGTCAAGTTCAAAAATAAATTTGCAACAATTAATTTGTATTAATCACTCTGGAAAATTATTGTATAGAACAAATTGAATTGGTTTGAGGCATGCGAATCAAAAGATTGATTTCCATGAAGGGTAAAGTGAACGGAAAAGCTGGAATGATTCATCTATTTTGTTTTAAAAGAATTGAGGGGTTAAACATATTCAAAATCACGCTTTTTGACTCATTTTCAAGCGAATGCCGACTTACATTGAAATAAAATTGAAAATGTACATTTTCTCTTGTTTGTTTTAAACGGAACAGGCGTTTATTACATAATAAAAATAATAAATACTGTCATCGTAAATACCTACTCGAAACATTCTCAACAAATTCTACTTAAATCAGCGTTGGTCATTTAAAAATATTGTTTAGAAACATTTAATAAAACATAGCAACCGCTTGCAAAGAATACTTAGGTATTTGTCGTTTAAAAAGGTATTTAATTATAAAATAAATAATTAATGTATGAAAATAAACTAACTACTCAACTACTTCAGTTTTAATTTGATCCGATAGAAGAATTGGTTCAACTTTTTTAATACTTCCGTAGGTTTTAACTTGTTTTATTTGCGGGCTCGAGTCTTCACAATTCGATGAGATTCCATTTTGCATTTCGGATGGGGAAAGAGGATCTGCGTTGGGACTTGGAATTTCGTCTTTTAATTCAATTTTAATTGTTTTTTCTTGCCCTGGGTCCCGTTTTTTTCTCGAGTAGGTTTTGATGGTCTGGCCAGTTTGTAAAAATTTAGATGAGAGCTCGTCCACTGACTTGATTACCTCGCGAATGCCTTCTCTGCTTAACTGTAAATTTAAAAATGTTTTTCTTTAATTATTTAGGTAATTAATGAGCAACATGCAGTCCAAAAATTTGAATAAAAACGTATTTTATTTACGGTGCGGGGTTTAAAAGCTTTCTCCGTTTTCCCCTCAGGAAGGTTTCCAATGTGGACTAGTTCCCTTTCAGGGCTGCTGTCTTTCTTTGACTTTTTACGACCAGGGCTACATTCCGTATCTAATCCTAATTAAATGCAATTATTTAAAAATTTAACGATAGTGCTTAAAATACGAAAGTAGTCACTTACTTAAACTGGTTACACTCAAAGGGACCAACTTTTTGTCTGGGTCATCCCGTTCAACTTTTATTACAAGTTTATTAGCATACAATCTGGAAAGCGTCCCGTTTGGTATTGCTCGTCCTGACAATTAAAATATAATTAAAATATAAATGTACCTAATTCAAATATTGACAAGTATTTGTTAATTTTACCTGGTGCAATAAAATAGCTTCCAATGTTAACCGTCTTTGGCAAATGATTCTTCTGTTTAAAAACTTTTTTGGGCCTAGGTGTTAAAATATCTTCGGTGTCCGTCAACTGCCTTTTAAATTCATTATTGCTTATCTGTCTATGCGAATCTACTATTAATTTCCGCTTTCTTGACAACTCCATCGGTGGTTTCTTCTTGCCCGGAATGAGGACTGGATGGGTGGGCATTATCGTAATTTGGGTGTTCTCAAGTGTGAGGACGTCGCTATCACTTTTGCACTGCTCGGCTTCATCTGGTACGGCCTCCAGAGGACAAGCCGGGTCAGGTTCAGGGGACTTTCGTCTCCCTCCGTAGGTCCTCTTCGGGAGGGTGAACCGCATCGGCTTGGCTTCTAATTCTACTTCTTTTGGAGTAACAACTGCCCCCATAACTGGAGTTGTACCTTTTGGTTCCTTTTTTATAACTTTAACTTGAACAATCTTTTTTCTTAAATTATGATTCCCCCCATTATCCCCCGTCAACATTTTCGATTGAATCTTCTGCAGATAAGTTTTTATCCCTGGGGTTGTGATCTCCGTTGGGGTTAGCAACTCCGCCTCAGTCTCCTTTCCATTTTCTGTTGTTTCTACCTCCTCCACTTTTGTTACTGTCCCGTTGTCCAAGTCCGTAAATGTGATTTCTTCACATTTTTCAATCTCTTCCAAGATAACCTCTTCCTGGTCTTCATCTTCTTTTTTTATTTCCACTGGGACAACAACAGAGGATGGGGGGAAACCAATGACGAAAGCTGTGGAGCTCGAAGGATCGTCGGTTAAAATATTTAATTTCTCTTCACTAATTATTATACTTTCCGGAAACACTTCCGAAGCTTTTTCCATTTTAAACTTGTTATTAAAATCGTAAATTTTATTGTTAATTGTAACAATAATTAACTTTTAAAAGCAAACCCGATAGGAAGTGGGAAACTTGTATAAAGTAAGCCCTAACCAGAGATGCAATTAGGTTTTTAAAAATCTACTTTCCCTCTTCCCGCTCGGGGTACAATGAGACCGATTTCAAATTAGTGAAAATTTCAGCAAAAACCTTGCTTGAGGGGCAGCAAAAAGTATGAAATGATTTTGTATGCTTATCATTTTCAATTTTGAGATTGATAACCCATCATATTAAGATAAATAAATAAAACTCAAAAATATTTTTTTAAACATTTTATTCAACGATTCCTTGGAGATAATTTTGATCGGTGGCGGTGACAATGACAGCTTCAAACTCCACTTGTTCTTTACTAGATTTAACAAAGAAATTAAATTTAATTGGGAAAAAACCGTTTGCAAAAAGAGTTAAATTCGTCGATATAATACTGAAGATTTGTAGCAATTGGGATTACATCCTGCATTTTCTTGCTCATCCCCTTCAACACTTCCGGCTTCACCCCGGGAATAAACGGATGTGGTCTGCTGCAAGTTCTAAAAAAAATTAATTAAAAACCTAATCAACTTAAGTTTAACTTTTTAAAATCCTACCGTTCTAAATCCTGGAGAGCGTGGACAAAGCGGGTAAACTCGTTTTGGAACAAAATGGCCCACTTTCCATTTCGAAAAATTATTCGAACAGAGCCCGACCCTTGTTTTAAATTGGCAAAGACTGCTTTAATGTTGTAAACTTCGACAAAGTTAACCCCATCGGTTAAAGTAACTGATTGTTTGCTATGCGACAAGATGATTGTTAACGGAATTGATGGAACTTGGAAGTTACTGCTTAAAACGAACACGTTTTGGAATATTATTGGAGCGTCCATAATGAAAGGTTAAAGAGGTTGAGAGGTTTAAAAGAAAATGCAGAAGAGAGTATGATTGGGTTACTTTATTAAAAGGTAAAAGGAATTCTTGGAAGTGAACAATGCAGCCGGTGAGGGGCTATTTATGCTTTGCAAAAATTTGGCAATTACATTTTATTCTTTGTTGTTTTATCAAATAATGTCTGATTTTATTCTTCGTTTCATCCATTCTTACAAGTTAATTACATAAAACAATAAAAGTTAAGAGAAGTAGTTAAAAAGAAATAAAATATCCCTTAATATCACTTAATTATTGTCATTAATTGACTAATTTTACCGTATAATTTAAATACAAGTCAATATACAAAAAAGTGGGTGTACGGTATATAAGTTACTACATTTTAAAGCGTTTAAAATAATGGAATTAGGTGGGGGAGTACCGCTGCGGATATGGCGAGGAATGTTAGCGGCTCTGTTCTGAACGCACTTGAGCTTCTTGATGGGGTATCTGTAAAAAATAAATATTAGTTGAATTGCTTTAATTATGAAGTTAATTTGGGAGTGTGAGTCCATACCGATTCCAAAGTAGGTTGTTGACTGCGACTGTGAGGGTCTTCGGGACTGGGAGCAAGTTCTGTATGGCAACTTTGTTTTCCTTTTGATTGGATTTATTACTCCGGGTATTTCAATACTTGGGCGGGTGATCTCTCGACCGTTAAGAAGACGGTCAAAATCTTGTTCAATCCTGTTGGCTTCCGGGCCTCGGAAGTGGAACAGGATTTGCATGCATTCCCCGTTATAAATGTCTTTGGTTTGGCGGTTGTCGTAGGTTAATAGCCATTCAGGGACGCCCAAGACTTTCCTTACTTCGTCGATAAAGTCCTCCCTGGATAAGAAATGATAGATAAGGTATATGATAAGCTGTTTTTAATAAGGTTACTTACAGCAGGAAGTTGTTGAATTTGCGGATATTCGCGAATTTAATTATGTCCTTGTCTGGGTCGATGTTTGCACAAGCGAGACGCTCTACTCCGCCGTTTGGAGCGTGGATTATTAAAGATCTTCCGAGGACGGAGCCAGCGCCGCCTAAAATTGTAAATTAAATGCATTAGAACTTAACAATTAAGTTAATTATATTTATCAGGTTGATAAAGTGGAGTACGTACTCAGGGGCAAGTTGGGATCGATTTTGACGTGTTTATTTTCTCCGAGAGAGATCGGTCCTAGTCTTCCAGTGATGTCTCCAACATCACAACGAAGCGGTGTCTCGGGGGAACATTCCTGTGCGTAGAATTCAACGTTGTTGGGGTCAGCCAAGTGGATGAAGTAAGGGTTCCAACGGTAACCTGCGGCGACGCAGCGGTGCGACAAGGACTTGACTGAGGCGTCGTGCCCAACACGGTTTACGAAAACGGACCAGGCGTGTTTTCTTGTCTGAATATTATTCTTAATTAGTACATGAATTGAAGTTAATTAAGTTTTAATTTTTCTTACCGAATTTCGGTTTATTTGTCCCGGGTACTTAAGATTTACTTCGATGGCGGTATCGCTTAAACTTCCGTCGTTGTAAACCAATTGGGTCTGTTTTATAAACAAGAATGTTTTTAATTACAATTTTAACTTATTAAAATTAACTCAAACCAGTTTTAATTGCTTACAAATCTAACGTAGCCCCAGGCATAGCCTTCTGGATGGTGGAATGAAGCAATTGCTCGATACTCTGCGGCTTCGGAAGGACTGTACCCTCTCACCAGATCGGAACAGGCGTAGCTAAACATAATTTTAATTAGTTAATTACTAATTAAAATAAAGTTTTCATTAACTATTCTACTTACCGAACGTTCCTATCAGTTTTATGGATTACGATCGACCTTCCAATTATTGAATGTGGAGCAACCAGTTCCAAATTGGTGTCGTTGTAGTACCTCTCAAATTCGTGGAGGTTCTTCAACTTGTCGAATTTCCCGCTAAGGTCTCCAACTTCATACTGGTCTGGAGTGCCCTTGATTGGGGACTTTGTGATGTTAAAAGGGTTGAAGTGTCCCCCAACGGAGTGATCTGAGCAGGGTTGAGCGGCGTGGATTGGAATGGACGTCTGGAAATAATAAGTTTTATTCAATTATTTTTAATTATTATTCAACTAAATTAACTTTAACTTACTTGATGCACGTGGTAATTTGAAACGGTGCTTTCCAAGCCTTTGAGCATCACATGGGTTTTAACCGGAGAGAAAGGAGTTTCCTGGATGAATTCCAGTTTCCCAGTTATTCCCGTTTTCTTCGCGTTGTTGGAAAACCATTCCTTTGCTACGACCTTCACTCTGTAAACTCGTTGAATCCTACAAGAAGAATTTAATTGTAGAGGTACGGCAATTAAAATTTAAGTTAGTTTTTGCTTACTTGACGCAAGCCAATCGGTTTCCTCTGTGAATTGGGTGAACTTCATCGGTGATAACGACAGAGCGTCCGATAATATTCCAACGTCCTGAAAGGGGAAGGCTCACATCAGTGAAGAAGCGCCGGGTATGGGCCAAGCTTGTTTTTGTCCCTGCAACCGTCAACCTCTGAGTTCTCGTGCTCACATCTCCAAGTTCACACCGGAAAGGACTTGAAGGACCGCAGTCGGAGTAGCCTCGAGACTCAGTGCTAACCTGTGAATGTATTTAGTTTAAATAACTGTAAAATTAAAGAGTTTTTAAGTATTTCATACCCTGTAGGGATTATAGTGATTGCCGGCACTTTGACACCGGTTTCGCCAGTCGTAATAGTCTTTGTTGATTTCCCCGGAGTGGATTGCCCATTCGTGGTCGATTGTGTTGTTTTTGGAGCCATCACTGTAGTGCAGGCCGTCAACGAAGATGCTGCAAAAAAATGAGCCTTCAATGTTATTTCTATTATAGACAGGCTGCAATGATTGCTTATCAATTTGTCAGATAATGTCTAAATTGATAAGCTATATCAATTTCAAAACTATGAAGTTGTGTTCTTTGCTAAGCACTTGAAATGTTTAAAGACGTTTTCTGTAATTAACCGTTACAATCTATTATGATAGGTAGTGAATGGTGAATAGCCATTGTTGTAAAAAACCGCCATTGTTATTTCTCATAGCAACGTTCATTTTTTATTTGAATGATTATTTGCAATTTCTTTCTCAAGAAGGGACAACATGCTGCGTGACAATAACCAATTGATTGACTGTGACTCTCTTCAATCGTAAAAATGAACATTGCGCAAGACTTAATAATAACTTGTATAATGAAGCATTGTCAATAATCCAACGTCTTTATTAAAAAGGTAATTAGTTTTAAATCTAATTAAGTTTTTAATTAGTTTTTACCTTGTGTCTGCAAATGGATTGTTGGCTTCTTGTATGAAGTAAATGGAGCCCACGAGGGGGTATTTAAACCTGGCCATGGCAATCACTAACGGTTTCGTGTTTTCAATATTCCCGCACATCCACCTCCCTCCGTCCCCGTCCCTGTAGACGACGATGGATCGTCCAAGGATGGAGTTGGGTCCGAAAAGGGGCAGGTTTTGGTCGAGGTAGACGCTGGTTACGTTGTCCAGACCGGAAAGGGTTCCGTATTTACCGCTGAGGTCTCCAAGCTAGAAAATGGAGGGAAATATGTAAATAATTTGAAGGGACGGCTTTATATTTGCAAATGGAGTGTACCTCGAATTGATCATCTGTTCCACTCGCGGGATTTGGATAGTTTGCCACGTTCACTTGATAGGGATTCCAGTGACCTCCAGTTTTACTACAGACGGGTTCTCCAGGCTGGAAAGGTGTTAATTAATTAAAAACTATTCTTTTACCTTTTTTAAAACTTGAACTTACCTTCAATTTGGGCAATTTTGGGAATAAATGAACATGGAATGCTCCCCCTCTTGAGTTTAAGTTTCGGGCCGTGATGTAAGTTTTTGAAGGGTGGAATGGGGAATTCTGAACAAAAGTGAAGTTAACTTTGGCGCCGTTCCCTTGCAAAAGTGCGGTTCCTTTTTTAGGTTCGACTTTCTGGATTTTGGCGCATCCTACGATTGTATCAGGTTTGTCGGGGTGGAAGATAACGACAAAGACTTTCCTCCTCCCGCCGTATTGAATTGGGGGGAGGGAAGCGTCCATGTAGATCTTCCTGGAGAAAATTGACTGCCTTGCACCAACCCGGATTTTCCCGTGCTTTTCAGTCATTTCCCCAGCCGCGCATGTTTCCGGGTCGGATTTGGAACAGTAACCGTTTGCTTGGCGGTTATGGGGATCCCAAAGCATTTGCAGAGTTTGGCAGTCTCCGTCATCTACTCGGTTGATAAGACATTGAGAAATAATTTTATTGCGCAATATGTAAAATTATGCTTTCAAAGGATTGCGCTCGAATTAATGAATGTTAATGCGCGCTTGGGCAATGAACTGGGACCGCCCAAGACGTAAATTGATTGGAAATTATATCTTTGATTAAATCTTTACCGCGAGTATTTGAATTGTAGTCTGTAATGTACAATTTCCAAGCATGGTCTGAAGCCGCAGGTCTGTCTTGATTTACGTGGAAGAGGTCACTGTAAATCGAAGTTGTGAGACCTTCCCGATCATTTAGGGTTTGAAAGTGGACGGTGCCAGCCATCGGGCGGGTGAAGTGGGCCACGCCATAGCGGGTTTCTGCTTCAGCCTAGAAAAATATTGTGTAATTTGAAATAAGTGTTGATGCTAACGCTATGTAAGATCGATAATCGATAAGTCATTTAAGCGTCATAACATTTTTACACGTGTTTGTATCTATCTATGATTATTTATTTGGTAGTTTTTCTTAAGAATCTTTTAATGTGTTCTTTCAAAAGCTTGAATAATAATATTGAAAAATAGCGATAATGATTTTAATGGCAAAAAACTGATATCTAATTTCCTGAAAATAAGATCACGTTTTGCTTTGTTGTCTGCTCTTCTGCTTAAAAATCTCTTTTCTGTTCGATTTGTCATTTTTAAAGGTAATACCGGTATCAAAAACAAAAAATCTTATCGAACAGTTTAAAATCACGGTCTAGATCACAGATTAAAAAGGGAAGTCATGCGAAAAAGAATGTAATTTACTCATAAAACTTTGCTATAACGAACTTAAACAGTACGTTACAGTTCAAAATTCAATTACTTGTCCATTATAAAGACAGTTCGTAATATAAGAGTTAAGAACTTACATCAATTGTGGCGCAAGTACTTTGTCCGCGTGACGTCAGGACTAAACTGTGCGACCAAATCCCGTCCGGTCCGGTTAAGTTGAATTTGTCTGTTGATAAAATGATCGTGTTTTCCGTTGGCAAAGTTAATTTTCCAAAGACTTCGTCTAGTTTCACGATTCTGTAGAAATAATCAGATTTAAATGATTTTAAATGATTAAAATGATTAAAATCATTGAACTTACGGTGAACCGAGAGTGGTTCTATCACATCTGGAGTTTGGATTTGCTCCGTAATTCACAGGGTATTCATGAATGGCCCAAGAGTATTCGGTGGGGTCGAGCCAGAGGGATTCTATGCTGACGAGGGTAGTCACCCTAGAGCCGAGACCTTCTTGAACCCACGTTATTGTCCCACGAATCCCTTGACCGTTTAATGGCGCGAAGACGGTTATTCCCTCGGTTAATGTTAAGATGTTTATGAGACCTAATAATAAAAATAAAAAGTTAATTATTTAACAGTAAAAATGTCATGCACTTGACTTTTAAAAGGTCACATGAAATATTGGAAAGGGATAAAGATAGTGGATGTGAAGTTTTAAAACTTTCATGCGAATTTTTCCCGCGATTTTTATACACTTTGGGATAAACTCCCATTCCCATGTATAATTATAAATTAACTGTTGATTTAAGTACAAATTATAATTGCAAATAAGTTTTAAACCAGTTTGTTTTAAAAGTTGTCACGAATGTGTATTGATAAGCATTCGTGATAATCTTTGTGATGAAGGCTTTGTTTTAAAATCACATATCTGAATTTTTTCTGAGACTTTGCTAATTACTTTTTAGCGTCAATCATCTTAAAATGAACAAAAGAATTCTCAAGTTCAGGCTCACGATGGCTTGAAACCTCCACGAAGGCTTTATAAAGCTCAATCATTTTTGAAATCATCATTTTTATTACACGGTTGAATACACTTTGGAGGATTTTTTCCTTGATTATTGAAGATTCTCTGAAGAGACCAGTACTGCACGATGGTAATTACACGGTATAAAAACATAAAAAATCCTACAAATAAAACTCAAACGACTCAATTTGTTAAAGCTAAGAATTTTCATATGCCGCATACTTTTGGTGTGTACAACGGGGAGGACCACCCAAGAGAGAAAAATATTATTTTTTATTGCGTAATGGGTTCATCCACAGAAGCGTGTGGTAGGATAAGGGAAAGTCTGGACCGTTGTTGAACAAAGATATTTATCTTTTTGGAACACACAACAAGTTTGAAGGGGAAGCAGTAAATTGGGATAGGAGCCCTGAAAAAAAGACCTACGGAGACGTAGACGTCTCACTTGAAGGTTTGTCCGGTAGTAAAAAACGTAAAAGGAGAAGAGGTGGAGTACAAGTTTTATGAGAAGGCAAAATGTTTGAACAAGTTTTATTCCGTTTTTTAAGACTTGGACAAAAAAGATGAGTCAATCAGATTTTTATTTCTTTTTGGCTCGTGAAGCGTAATGCGGAGGGAGATTGTCGGGTTTTAAAAGATTGACATATTTTAATAAAGACTTTATTTAAAACGTAGACGACACCCAACAACAGTAAGAAAAAATGTAAGCTCTGGTATAACGAACTATATAAACAGTTCTTTGGGCTCACAAATGTACACTATAAGGAAGGTCCACTATACCAGTGCTTGCTATTAGGGGCGACGGTTTTTGTAAAAATCTGTCAACAAAATACCTCAAAGCTAAATGACCAAATCACATGTGGTGAAGCTATGCAATAAATATTTAAGGAGGTTTTTAACAAAGAGGAAGAATTACCTAAAACTGACCATTTTTTTACAAAACTACAGGATTCTATCGTAAAAAAGTGTCCACAAATGTTTGTAATTGATATTGTTTTTGTGTGCTTTTTTCTTAAAAATTGCAAAGTGCCTGAAAATCTAAAGATGATAACGATGTAATAAAAATGGATAAGAGGATGAGTAGAAACGTGCGTGACACGTTTACTTTTGAATGTGACAGGTGGTTTTGCAACGAAACATGGTTTTTTTATAATTCACTATTCGCACACGCAAATCGTTAAAAATTACGTAATGGAAAATGGATTAGCTTCAAAGACATGATATGATGTATCATGATCATGAAGTAAATCTTTTATTAGGCATTTTTTATACTTTTGATAGACAAAACCCTATTGACACCTTGTCAAATAACGGGACTATCCATAAATGATGTCACTGGGGGAGGAGAATATTCCTCAGATGTAAAATGCATTTTGCAATATTCAGGGAGGGCAATGCTAGGAAAAATCAAGTAGTGACATAATTTATGAACAAGCTCTATCTTTATTTCCTTAACTAATCAAGCTTAAACCGCATTTGACATGTGGTTTCTTTTAAAATTTTCCTAAGGCGTTCATCTATGAAAAGTTAGAATATCAAGTCCAGCGTAAAAATCAACGAAAATCGTGCAAATGCAACAAAAAATTCATTACAAAATGAATATTAAATTCGTGTTTTTTCAAAAATTTACAAGAAGGTTTTGTAAAACTGCAAAATAACACAAAGCTTACTGTTTTTTGTGGGCTGTACAAGCAAAGTAAATTCAACCAAACAGCACAGCAGCAGGTCGGGTCAAGTTATTATGCGAGAGGTCACGACAATCCGGTGAATATTGAATGACGAAGGGTTGAGATCATAATTTTTTAAGAAAATAAGCAAAGATGTAGTTTTTTTACGAGGAGGAACATGTGCTTTGTTGTTTTTGAGGAGGAGGAGGATGAAGGTGAAAACTTGCGAGGCAACATTTTTTGAAAAAAGGTGAGGTCGTTACTAGCAATTCGGCAGCAGATTTCTGTCGAAGTACAAACAGATCTTGTCCGCAATAACGAACCTTAAAATAGTACGTTATACGCAGTTAAAATTGAAACTATTTGTTCACTATTAAGAAGGTTCACTATAGCCGTATGGTGCATAGGGGAATTATTTTATTTTATAGCTCTTCTTTCCTCTGTTTATTTTCACCACACACTTTTAATTCCCTACAGAACAAGTTAAATGGTTAAAAAGACCATTTTGATTGTAATTGTTGAAGGAGAATGTTCAACAATGTTTAACAATAGTTAATAGGATTGGTCAAGAAACTATTAAATGTGCTCAATGAAGAGTTGTTGCTTCCTGCTTTTTGATTTATACAAAAAGGACTATGAAACTGTTTAGGTTTCACGTAGGCAAAGATTTGCATTGAAGGTAGTGCTGTGAAAGTATCTTTTGAAAAGACACTCTTTAATTGTAATCAATCATGTAAAATGTAAATTCTATGATGAAGCTTTAAAATTTATTGCTTATCATCTGCATTATCATTTTCATTAGAAGGCGGTGAAGGTATTCATGGGCACTATTGATCATGTTTTTTTAATATTTTCCCTTCGAAAGAATAATTGTGTCAAGTATGAAGATATCGGATGATAAGCACGATCTCTTTTGTTATTACTGTGATTATCGAAAATGAATTTATTAGTGATGAATCGTTTAGCATTTTTATAATTTTTTAAAATGGATTTTGTTTTCTATTAGGGATTATCATAATTTTACAGGAATTATTAGAGAAATGCGGATAAATTATTTAATAATTTCTATTGGATATTGTATTTTTGATAGCACTTAAGCTTTTGGAGTGGAAGACAAGGTGACCGCAACAAATAAGGGGTTGACACGCCTTTTACGAGGACGTGATTTTTATTTTGCAAACCTTCTTCCGCTGTTGTGAGTGCCGGCAGCGGTCAGTAAAAGGATTTAGCAACTGTCAAAGTTTACAGTATGTAGCGCAATCTTTTAAATTACTTTTTCATTCTAACACTGTCGTATCCAATAGCTAACTTTGTAACTAAAATATATTCTTAGCAAAAGCTAGACACTAATTAAAGTTGTTTTTTAAAGATTACGTAAGAAGTTGTGCTTCATTTTTCATCCTGTCTAATGTTGTTGGCAGGTGACACATTTTAATTTAATTACCGGAACAAGGGCTACAGTGGAAAATACTTTGTATAAAACGCAATTTTATTAGAAAAAGGAAATGAGGGAAATCCTCGATGTTGACATCGTCACAGGGGGAACAATGAAAATAGATGTGAAGTGGAGGAAGTCCCTCAAGTCTTGATGGGATTTTATTTAAAGGGATTTTAATCCATTGTTTTTCAATATGACCTGTAACAAAGCTATGCAGGCTCCGCTATAACGAAAAAGTGTTTAAAATTCAACTACTTATTATAAAGAAGGTTCACTATAGCGGAGTTTATAAAATAAGAGGGGATGGTGAAGAAGAAAGGAAGAGGGGAGGTAGGTGCCTCAATTTAAATTCACTTTCATAATATTCTAACGCCTCGAGCAATTTTCCACAGCAGCGTAAATAAAAAGGGTTATCATACAAGATGATTAGCTATTACTACGTTATGTCATGCTAATGATGACACGACAGCGCTGCAGAAATTGAAACGCGCTATATAGCAGGATAATGAGATTTAATGACTGTTTTATTTAAATGATGAGGATGAAGCGTGGGAGTTATTTGGATAACTGCTTAATTATGAGAAGTTTGATTTTTATTTTCTGCTTTTAACGACGTTACGTTTCATTTTAAAAACCGTTGTTTTCTGCAAATATTGCAGAGTTAAATAAAAGGAGCGTTGAGGATAGTAATTTTCAACACGATTTTGAGATTCACCTGTATGAATTTCTTAAAATGACTCCCAGTTTGCAGATTTATAGCAAATGACGGTGCAGACAGTTGCAATGAAAAGGTTGTAAATATCGATAAAAAATTATGTCACGATGATGAGCTCCTTTCAAACTCTTTGAAATTATGTTCTCTTTGGGGGTGTTCATTTATACGGCACGGGCGTTAAGGAATGGCCCCTCTGTAATGACAGAGGGAAGCAGTATCAAAAACCCTTTGCCGTGATATTATTTACGGACAGCCCCTTTGTAGTAAGTTCATTATCATGAAAACCCTCGCTCTAATAAAAACTTGTCCTTTACTCCGTCGTTATCTTATTCATCTTTACAACTTTTTAATTAGTATTCATCGTTCTCATTTGAAAATATCGACAGCTAATCCATTTCAACTTTCTACTCGGCTTCTACTGAAACTCGGCTATAATAAACCTCCCTTGTAGTGGACAAGAAGTTTAAAACTCCACCTTTTCAAGTTCGTTATAGTAAAGTTTGTGGGGAAGGAATATTTTAAGAATTTTGTTTAGGAAAGAAAAGATTACAAAAAGCTTTCATTTTATATCCCTATTGATTTCTCTTTAATTTCTGATGACAGAATCTGATTAGCCAATCTAATAATTTTGTGGTTGTTGAAAGTAGGAAAATACAGGTGAATAAATAATTCAAAGATTTTTATTAAGCACCGTCGTCTCGACTAATGCTTTTATAAGGGTTTTGATAAGTGCAACTCATAAAGATCCGATACAATAAACCTGACGTGAGCAGAGATCACCCAACAAGTCAAGCCTTATCCGTTTCAAATAACTGACACGGACATGGCTTTGCTTCATTGTTTATCTATTTAAATTCACAACAAATTATATTCATACGCCAGAGTTAACAGACGGGGTTGTAAAATAATTTATCGGAGTAAATTGAGACACAGTTTTCTTTTGGTTTAACCCGTTTGGGTGGGTAAGTTATTAAAACCCGTGGGTTCTTAACCAACTCCGGCCATCTTCGTAGGATCTGAATAGTCTTTATTAACAAGATTTCTTCCTGACGATGACAAATAGCAAAAACCTGTCCCCTCCGAACCACTTCTCTAATTCCTTTTATGTAAACACAATGGGTTTTGTTAAGAGAAGGCGGATATGAATATTTTACATTTTGCAATCATTTAGTAAACTGCAGGAAATCAAAACGATTTCATCAAACGTTATGCAAAATCCTATTAGCAAAATAAACAATTTCCAATTTGTAGCTTGCAGAGTCGTTTATTTGCATTGCCCTGTTGTTGTTGCGGTGATTGATGGATTTATGAAGGATTGAAAAGATTGAATAGATTTGAAAATATATCTATCATTATTCAAAATTGGTAAATTGACGGATTCCAATTATTTTCTTAATCTGCATAGCCAATATTTTAGAGATTATCTTTGGATTATCAATTTGATTTGGTTTTAAAGCTCATTATCTTCATTAGATCATAAAATTTCAGATTTTTATACAGCGAAAGACAATGTATATTCTACATTATAGACCCTGGGTTCTATTTCAATGCTAATTTAACTCATCTACGTTTTTAATTTAGACCAGGGGTACAATTACAAAATTTACGGTAGTATTCACTGTAATAAAGATTTTGAAATGGGATTTTTTGAAGATTACACGCAAAGAATCACGAACCACGGAATAAAAAAAGAGGATTCTCAATTTTTGTGGCTTTTTTTACTGCAAAGTGTGCAATGTGCACTCCGTGACATGTAGAAATGTAAAAAAAAGTAGGTAGGGACGTGCTAAGAAGGAACGTGTTTTTTATTGAACAGACGAACGACGTAAGTCAATCATTATCCTAATTTTCCATTTTAATCCAAAATAATCGACTAATAACACCTTACAAGAATTTATAGTCGTCAACAACGAGATTCTTTAAAAATTATTCCTCTTCCTGCAAAATATTTAACCTTTATGTTTAAAAATACGAAACGTTTTGCTAAAAAATCCTTTCCGTGTATGTGAGAAATCCTTGCCCTGTTATTTACCTTCTCCGGCTTGTAATAAGCTCTAAAGTAGCTTTCACCTGTCAATCTTTATTTAACACCTTTAAATCCTTAATTGTTTTTAAAGCACGATATCAAAACCTTTTTTGCAAGTCAAAATTACAACCTCGCTTTTTTCCTCGCAATTATCGTTTTTAACTGTAATCTCCTTACGTTATTTTACAAGGGAGATTAACTTAATGGGAGGCGAAGAATACGGCAACTTTCATTTTTATATTTTAACATCTGTTTACATAATTTTTTAGGTAAATTATAATGGGTCCTTAAGGGAGCGTAGATAAGCTGGTTTAATTCTTTTTTAAAGCTACCTTATTTGAAATCGTTGAAATTATAAATTTTAAGAAAGTGACATATTTTTTAAGATAAACAGGTTTATTTACAAAATTATTTAACAACGGTGGCTCATCACCGTTAAATATTTTGAGGAAACGGAGCAAGGGAACATATTTTTATTACGTAATAAAATACAGTCTTAAAAGATACGCAGTTTTGGATGTTCCCGTGATTTCTTTCCTAATAACTACATGACTTGCATTTTAATATTTTTCAAGGATGGTGATAATAATAAGTGTTTATTTGACATGACAGGTTTTAAATGAGAAGTACAAAAGAGAGCTTCTTCAATTGTGAATTCTTTCATAAAAATCCTCCGACAATCCGACATATTTTAAAATATTTATGTGACAGGAGAACAAGATGCTGACTTTTAAAAATGCCTTGTAAATATTTTTAAAGATTGTATTCCAACGCTGATATTTTAAACACTCAAGGTTAGTACACACTTGAGCTAGATTAAGGACATAAAATTTAAAATTGACAGGTTGGAATTAAAGGTATTCACAAAGTAATAAACGAAATTATTAGCTTCTATTTAGTTGAAAGAAAAAACGACCCAGAAAAAGGTTTGTGTTGATGATGTGCACTTTTTATAATTTTAACTGTCAATTTAATGAAAAGTATTTCATTGCAGTCGGCATAATTAATATTATTACCAATTGAAGCTCAAATAGGTTTAATTGGTCATGCAGTTAAACAGAAAATAATTTAACGTTTAACTTGTCACCTCGACAGCTTTTAACGTACTTAACTAGCCAACAAATAATATTTGGCTTATCTCATGTCCAATTGAGGATAACCTTCACTTTCTTTATTTCCGTGTGAGAACTATGATATCTCTCTGCCCTATTTAAAAACTATATCTGCATAAAATAGTAGTTAAGCACGGTAATAATTAGCCCAGTTTATGAATTTACTAGTTTAAAAACTTAATTTAGCTCACTTTCCGTGTCAAGGATTTAAAAAGGATTTTAGTATCCCATTGATAACTTTAATTTACTTCGCTACTTTGCGAAATCATTAGCTACCTTTTGCGCTTATTTGTAAAAACTAGATTATTTACAAAGCTCTGCTTTTTGCAAAACTCGAGCAATTCAAGACGATTTCCCACCTGTGAATGAAGACGACACAACCTAAGCCGCTCTGCAATTTTAATAATTTCGGCGTTATTATAAGGCGTTTATTAAACCCTGGAGCGGACTTTATTCCTAATTCACCTTAATTACTGTTATTACAGGAATTTAATGAAGGTGCGTCTTCATTATGGAATATGGTGTTACGACGGAAGATTAGAAAATACCTGGTATTTGCATCAATTCCCTTTGACCGTAACATAATACTTTGTAGTGTAAGCGCATCTTTAATAAAAAATGAATATAATCCCACAATTCTTGACAATAGCGCACAAGTCAATGCCATTTTAAACTGCCACCCACACCCAACTTGACCAAATAAAGAGAGTAGAAAAAATTGCATAAGCTAATGAGGGGAAATTATAGTAAATTATACAATGTTAAAGGCGTCAATCCCACAGGAGTAAACTATTCTTTGATAGCTTTTAAAGGTGAGATTTAAACTTATTTAGTGCATTATCCTGAAATTATGTTTTGAAGAAGACACAAAAACGAAGAATGCATGTGAGAAATGGTTTTATCAAAATGTTTTTGCGGTTCGCCCTTTTTCTTTAATTGTTGCTATGATAATGTTTTTCCTCACGTTGTTTAAATAAATTTTTCATGGTTATTAACATACAACAGAGTTTTAGTCTTTAAAGAGAAGCCTTTTATTTACGAATATGTCACGGGTTTCGGTTAGCAAACAGGTTTGCTTTTGTTCTTTAAAAAATTGCTCAACATGTTCATTCAAGCTTAAACATTTCTCGTGGTTTTCAATTTGAAACGGTTTAGTTAAAATTTTGTTTTTAGAGCGGTGTTGTGTGTAACCCAGATTCAAAAGCAAAACTACTCAACCAAAAGCTTTAATTTAATTACTTTGGTATAATGAACCAGATAAAATTAGTACGTTTCTTTCCACTATAGCGCAGTTCAAAACTGGAAATCATTGGCATGCATTCTTTGTTAATTTTAGGAAATGAAATTAGCTACGATATTTTCGTTGTCTTCACCTTTGGCAAACAAACGGATCTACGATTGATTGTCACAATTCACAATGTCTTGAATCCTACGTTATGCAATCTAATTTAACACCTTTTTGTACAATCAAATATGGACTTTGTTAAATTCCTAATTTGATCAGATTTGAAAACAAGATAAAGCAATATGGACAGCACCAACACCTTGTCATTGTTGAGGGATAACAATCAAAATTATTCCCACCTTTGCCAACCTTGTCAAGCTGTGAAGTCCATAATGAACAAGCAATTACATATTTACTGATGATGCTGAAAGGACAATCTGGATTTTAAAAACAACTTTGACAAAGATCAAGAAAGTGTTTTTGTAAAGTCATTCTGACAAGCAGTTTCTTATTACAATCCACATTGAATTTATGATTTGTAATAATTTTAATCAAAACATTGCAAAATATATTCTCATCATTGTAATCTGTAGTTGTTTATTCTTAAGAAAATTGAATAAATTATGATAACAACAGAGTTTAACCGTTACTCTTAATTATTAAGTTATTTACATTTACTAATTTCTAAGCGTTGCGTAGTGCCGTTGTGGTTTTTGCGGCAACTCGCTTGCTATGATGTGCGTGTGGAGGGACGTGGAGGGAGCGTGTTTATCTTAATGATCTTAATTAAGAAATGAGCATTGCAAAAGACGAGATTCTGCAATATTTACGAGATTTGTGCATTTGATGCGTTTCTTACAAAAGAATCTGAGTCCACTACTGATTTTAAGATAAGATTTCCTTGTGTTGGTCACTGTCAAAAATTGAACTTGTTGATAAGGAAAGAATGGAATGGCTCGTTGAAGCTCACTCATGTGTCCTAAACTGCAATTCTAACAGAGGTTACAACAAGTAAATGTCGTGTTTGCCATAAAATAATCCAATTTGGGGGAAATATATTTAAAATAAACACCCCGACTGAGTTGTAACCTTTGCTTTAATTTATAAAAAAGAGTTGATGCTTCGAAAATTGATATGGGGTCCCATTTCCCCCCCAAACAATGCAATTCTTCAACCATTTCATGTGTAGGCGGCTTTAAAGAAGAGTGTGAAAATGTTTGAAGCGTTTTTCCGACAAAAACTGTCGATCTCGATAGTTAACAGAGCTTAGAAATAATAGCTTTTGAAGATGAAAACGAGAGCTATTTTTACGCTCGCCTTCTATTCATTTACTTTTATTTTCCTCCCGCAATATTTTAAGTAGGTAAATAACAAGGTTGTATGAGTAAAATTGCAATTTTTATACAAGCCGGAATGTACTTTTGTTTAATTTTTGGTCATTCAGCCAGAGAATCCCTCCAAATGGAGGGAAATGGAGACAATTCACGTAGGACAAGGTTGCACAGTGGGAAACTCTTTTTTTGTGGAAAATTACTTTCAAAGCTCTTTCGTTTCAAATCGAAGGACTGTAATTTCCACTTTTTTGTTATTAAATGACATTGTTAGATTTGTTAAAATTGTAAAAAATTGTAACGCTTTGCGCTATTAGAGGAACTCTCCTTCGAAATCAACAAAGGCGACAACTCCAACGGTGACAGCGACGTTTGTTAAACATGTGCGTTTTCATGCAATAAATCAGTAATTGCATTTTGGCATTTGGTAAATACCTATGAAGTAATAAAATCAGGTGCTGCTGTGCAAAGTTTGAGAAGAAATTGTGCAAAAATTTTTATAGCTCTATTATATTTTCTTATTTGAACCTGCCATATTATCAGATTTTTTATGATTATTTCACGACCTGCCGTTTATTTTGTCACTGATTGTAGAAATATGCCGTATTTTTTATTAGTGCTTTAATTTTGAAGAGAAACAGGTTGGCACGCAAGAAAGTTTTAAACTCCTTTCGGGCAAATTACAAAGTTAATTTTTAAAGCCCTGCATTTTTTTGAAAGTTTTTGACAATTAACGACCAAATCATCCCCAATTTGCTACAACTTCTTCCTGTAAAAGAACCCATTTGGTTAATTTCTTGTAACGAATTCTTTTTGCGCAAGTACTTTGATTAAAACTAGGGATGAGATTGTGTAAAACAAAGAAGATTTAAAAGACTAATTTAATTGGGAATAGGAAATAAGACGCGTAATTGATAGCGCTTCAAGCGTTTTTGTAAATGGCAGAAGAATAAATTTGAAGAGAGTGAAGAGGATTGCGAATGGATATCAAAAGTGATTAAGATGGGAAGATAAAGTTGCAAATTACAAAGCAGACTTAAATAGCAAAGATTAATTATTTTTAAAATGAGCGGTGGACAGTAATTAAATCTGCGGTTAAAATTAATAAATCTCACAAAGACATTATTTTAAGATTAAAGCTTAATTGGTAAATATAAGTAAATTCTAAGAAAAGACGCAACTTTTGATTGCGTAATTTTAATCCGGATACAGAAAAGCATGGACGTCATCGGTCATAAAAATCTACACGTGCAGCTTCCATGCGAAAAGAATTAGAACTTGAAATAATTTACGTCATCTTTAAGAAACTAGATTATAAATCCGGGATTTACTAAGACGAGACAGTATTGGGCAAACAAATCTAAAACTTTGTTCCCGTAATCCGCCTAATTAAAAACTAGTTAATCGCTAAAAATTGTTAAAACTGGACCACTACCAGTTAAGATTAATTTCTAATAAAAGTTGATTTTAATTACGATAATGACAATCAAATAAACCTGCAAAGGTAAAATATGGTTTTTGTTAATCCCAGAGATATAAAAGCAATTAAATTTGCAAAACAAACTGTTTGGCTAGGCCCAATTCATGGTTGAATAATCTTCATGAACAAGGATAAGCCTTAAAGATTGACCTTTGGCATCTGCCAATTTTAGCCAGGCAAGCGCAAAAAATATTGGGCGTGGATTTCTTTAGGATTTTTCTTTCCAGATTGAGCCAGATTTAATTTAAAACTATGAAACATTCCCGCCACATGTAATTAAAAACTAAAGCTTACCTAAAGCCAAGAGCAGCTTTGCGGCCTTCCCCTGCATTGTCCTTTGAGCTTTCATCTTGATTTGTACTGGCTATTTGGCTACACTTTAAAGTTTAACTACATTATCAATTAAAATGTGAAATTCTTAATTAAAATCATTTTTAATTTCATTGTCTTCTGTAGGATTTCCGTTTTTAAAGCAGGAATATTATGATCCGTTCATTCATCTTTCAAAAACTTTTAAACAATCCACTTCATAAAAACCACGAAGATGATAATTGTCCGTAAATTATACACGAATTTGTTTACTTTTCGTCATTGCGTGCTTAACAAACATAATTTGAATAAGGTGGAGGAAAAGGAGGGATGGAGGGAAGGCACTAGTCTCTTCTTCTCTGCAACATTTTCTGTTTTTTATGAAATGATAGAAATATTATAATAAGCTGAAGCACACTTTTTTTATTGCTGTATAATAAGCATTCTCGTTACTTTATGCACTTTTACTTATCAACACCAGAAAGGAAGTTATTACTATTTCCTATTTCATGCAACTTTTCCTTTCTAATTTGTAAAGTAAACACCTTTACAAAACTTTTTGCACTGATTTTACAGAAAGAAGCCAAAAGTTGTACAAAAAAGAACAAAGTCAATACGGCTTCATAGATTTTAGTTTTTAGAACACAATCACGTTAAAAACAGTCAATTCTGCACTGTCACTAGCTTGAAGATTTACTTATTTCGGTTATCTTCAATTCAGTAATATTTCACTAAATATTTAAATGAAAAAAATGCAAAAATATATGATAAGGAAAGCCTGTACTAGACACACAGCGCTCCTCTCTGTTGAACATGCAGTGGCCTACTGATTGTTAAAATGTAGAAAGCCAACATTCTTACAAAGTTTGAAGTTTTTCTCAACAATCCACCTTGATTATTAGTTTTGCTATACCTGCGCTTGTTGAGAACGATTGGGGATGAAGAATGCTTCATCATTGAAATATCTTCTATTCTCTAATGAATAAGGGACCAAAAAAGGTTCTACCTACTTTACTTACTGAACTAGTAAGATATTCTTATTTGTTGAAAGGGAAATGCGTTGATGATAGAAGGAATGAAGAAGAAACCTCAGTCAGCAAGTAACCTCCTTCAGAATAAAAATTCTTATCGCGAGCTTATCGTTTTTTGTAGGGCCACCATGCAAAGGCTCTCACTTATTCATCAGGTTTACTTTGTACTTTGTACTCAAATTAAATGAATGGTAAAAAAAGACGGTGATGATGATTATGCAGAGTGGTTTTTATAAATATTGCGTACTTGTTTTTTATATGCTTAAAATATAATTGGGCTAGATTTACAGCTTAAAATAATCTCCGACTTCCTTTCTTTTTTCGATGAGTAAACTGGACTGAAATTGAGCTTACATATCTGGATTTTATTTTTAGAAATCAGACAGTTTACTTTGTAATTGACAACTTCATTTGTCCATGTCGAGGAAATTGTTTAAATCTTCTCTTTGCTTAGAAAAAGGTGAAAAATTTTTCGTATGTCTGTCGGCAAAGGTAAACCATAAGGATTCTTGTAAAAAGCAAAACAAATTGGAATTGTGTAAGAAAGGGAACGGCTGTGCGTGGCTAAAAATGATAATGAATCGTAGCTAATCCAGATAAGAATGCCGGGAATTTGCTCTTTTTATATTATTCCCGATGCAAGAAGTGATAATTATGAACAAAAGAAGCAGTAGCCAAGGCATCCATCACTGCCGCCGAATTTTCTTTGGTTAGAAAGGACGCGATGATTGTAAAGAGCCTTTTTGAGCGGTAGTTTGTTCTGCTGCTAGGGCTTATCGGTCAAGATAAGTTAACTTTGAAGGAACAGTTCCCAATTACCGTTCAGTCCTGATTCTGAGGTTGACGTGAGTGCCAAGCCCAACTGGACAAGATTGAATTTATTTTTTTTGAAGACTTTTTAGGAACAAGGTAACATTAATTGTTAGTTATTAATTGTAATTCTAATTATACCCGGGTTCATCGCAGTTAATAATACATCTAATTAATCCGTGTTTTTTTCTTTCTTATTCTTAATTTTCAGGATAGCTGCCAAAATGCATGTGTTTGAGGAACAGGCACCCTCTAGAAGGAAGCCTTCATGGTATGGACTTACATCTGCGGTCGTTGCTTGTATTGACTCGGTAAAGATTATTATTAGAAAGTTATTTCCCTTGTTTTTAATATCGTTTTAAGTTTAATTAAATAATTAATTATTGAACTATGATTTCAGGTTTTCGCGTACTTTTGCTTGCAGTTTACTGTCCAGATGACCATTTTGATGTGGGAACTTCACCTGGAAAGGCGGGAACTGAGCACACAATTTGTATTCACGAGGTTCCAAGATTTGATAAAGTTTTTTAATGGTAATCTTTACAATAAACTTTTTACTAACTACAGCAATAATTGGGTAATTAATGCAATAAATTAATTAGAAATTGTTTCATTTGCAGAAAGTAGCCTACTTTTTCTCTTGTTTTGGATCGGGATCCTGTTACAGGTCAATATTACAATTGAAAACGCGCGGGCTGCCAATGTTGTTTACAAGATGAGCAAATACCCAACTGGTTCGCTCACTGTTTCTCTTTGGGAGAGGTCAAAGGACACGAAGGGCTTCATGTGGTTTTACCAAGGATTTATTTTAAGCTGTGATGTAATTGAAATTACTGTCTTTGTTTTGTTTTTCAAAGGACTTTGGGGAGTTGAAGTGCCTATGCTTGTGTTTTTGAAGTTTTGGATTATGATATTCCGTTGTGTTGCTTTCTTACGGTTTGAGAAGGTAGTGTCAAACAGGCAACCCTTTCTTCCCCAACCTTTGTAGATCAATTGTGTATTTAGTTTTTGACTAAATATTTTATGTAAGGTGATAAACTGATAATCTCTTAGAAATATATTTAATGACTGACAAAAATATAAATTCTTGAAAAGACCAATTTTAAACCTGTGATATAATTGTACAAAGTTGTTCAATTTAATTTCTGACTTTAATTAATATAACTATTGCGTTAAGAATAGATGATAAATTATGCGATATAATTTATATATGGATGTGCTATTTATGTTTACTTGTGGTTTTATTAATGATGTAAGTTTAGTTAAAATGATGAATTAGAAAAATATAGAAAATCTTAACTTTGTATATAAAAACCAATCAGTCTGTGTTACAAACGATTATTTGCTTGAGTTTTGAGAGTGTCAATGTAAAGCCTCGGTTTCATCGTACCTTTGGTATTCATATTTCATTCCATTTTCTATTCGTTCTTGTTGCATTCTGCAAGCATTAAACATTTTACATGGTTAATTTACACGAGCACTGCTGCATAATGGTCCAACGGAGTATTTTCTTTGCGTTTCTTTCATGTTTGGTAATGTCTGTACTAGATAATGTTTCTACTTATTCGAAGCTGTTGGTATAAAAAGTCTTTTTAAAATGCTCAAAAGGGAATAGACTTTGTCCTTTTAGTGAAAAAAGGTTTTATGCATTTTTAAAGACAAGCTTTGCTTTGCTTAAAATCTACATAAATGAGTTAGATTTTGCTATGATGATGTCGTTTAAAATTCTATATTTCATTCGTAACCAAACAGGACCAAAAATGAACTAATTGCTATAAATATATGTATTCCGGACTATATTTAGAGAATCAACCTTGTTAAATAACAACTGCATTTGTTCATGTTCAGTGCAAATCCCTTAAAAACTATAGTTTGGCTGGAAAATAAGGTGAAAAGTACCTTTGCATTGCGTGTATTTAGAAAAGAGAAAATGGATGAATAGCTGTGCGTAGCTAAAATGATAGGTAGACAATTGAGATTAGAATGCCGGGGTATTTTCTTGACTGTTAGTTTTTACATTACAAATCGTACAGAACCGGTGCTTCTCCAAAAAAAGAAGTGATAAAAGAAACGGTGGAGTAGCCAAGGCATCCATCACTGCCGCTGAATTTTCTTTGTTTAGAAAGGACGCGTTGATTGTAAAGAGACTTTTTAGTGGTAGTTTATTCTGCTGCTAGTGCTTATCAAGTCAAGATAAGTTAACTTTGAAGGAACAGTTCCCAATTACCGTTCAGTTCTGATTCTGACGTTGACGTGAGTGCCAAGCCCAACTGGACAAGACTTTTGAATTTATTTTTTGAAGACTTTTAAGGAGCAAGGTAATATTAATTGTTAGTAATTAATTGCAATTAGAAACTAATTATACCCGCGTTCATGGCAGTTAATAATATATTTAATTAATCCGTGGTTTTTTTCTTAATTTTCAGGATAGCTGCCAAAATGAATGTGTTTGAGATGCAGGCAGAGGCACCCTATAGAAGGTATGGTATCCCTTCATGGTATGGACTTACATCTGCGGCCGTTGCTGTCATTGACTGGGTAAAGATAGTTATTTCCCTTGTTTTTAATATCTTTTTAAGTTTAAATGACTAATTAAGTATTGAACTATGATTTCAGGTTTTCGCGTTCTTTTGCTTGGGGTCTACTTCCGGGCTGACCCGTTTAGTCAATACCCTGGAAAGGCGGGAACTGATCCTATTCCCGAGGGTCCATGATTTGATAAACTTTTTTAATGGTAATCTTTACAATAAATTTTTTAGTAACTACAGCAACAATAGGCAGGGTAACTAATGCAATAAACTAATTAGAAATGATTTCATTTGCAGGAAGTACCCTATTTTATCTCACGTTTTGGATCGGGACCCTGTTGCAGCTCGCGATTATAACTGCTAACGTCCTAGCTGCCGATGGTGTTTACAAGATGAGCAAAGTTTACCCAACTGGTTCTCTTTGGGAAGCGTCAAAGGTCACGAAGGTCTTCATGTGGTTTTACCAAGTGTTTATTTTAAGCTGTGATGCAATTGAAATTGCTGCTTTCGTTTTGTTTTTCGAAGGACTTTGGGGAGTTGAAGCGTTTATGCCTGTTACATTACATTTTTTTCTCATTCTATGCCGTTGTGCTGCTTTCTTACGGTTTTATAAGGTAGTGTCAAACTGGCAACCCTTTCTTCCCCAACCTTTGTAGATCAATTGTGTATTTCGTTTTTGACTAAATATTTTATATAAGGTAATGAACTGATGAACTTTTTTTTCAAAATATATTTAATGACTGACAAAAATATAAATTCATGAAGAGACCAATTTTAAAGCTGTGATGTAATTGTACAAAGTTGTTCAATTTAATATTTGACTTTAATTAATATAACTATTGCGATAAAAATAGACGATGAATTATGCGATATAATTTATATATGGATGTGCTATTTATGTTAACTTGTGGTTTTTATTAATTATGTAAGTTTAGTTTAAAGGATGAATTAGAAAGAAAAATATAGAAATTCTAACTTTGTATATAAAAACCAACTCAGTCTGCATTACAAACCCCATTATTTGCTATTCATTTTTGCTGCATTCTGTCCTTCTGCGTGATGGTTGTAAGCCGGTTTAAGCATTTTACATGGTTAATTTACACGAGAAATGCATACGGATCAAACGGAGTATTTTCTTTGCATTTCTTTCATGTTCACTTTCGGTAATAGATAAAGACGCTTGTTCTATGGCTTGTCAAATGGTTTAAAAGGGAATCGAATAGACTTTGTCTTTGCATTTTTAAACGCATTGATCAAACTGGAGAAAAATGGACTATTTTTATGCAAATATCATTTGCCCTGCACTATTTTTAGAGAAGTAACTTTGTAAATTGACATCCAAATTGGTTAAATGTAAATTTAGTTTATAGTATGACTGGCAAGAAAAAAATATAGAAAATTCTATCTTTGTACATAAACCCCACTTCAGTTCGAGTTACAATAGCAAAGCTTTAGTTTCAGCGTTTTACCATTTCATATCCATTTTTACGTTCATTTTTGCTGCACTGTTCTTTTCTGTTTGTATGCCCGTTTAAAAATATTGATAAACAAGCGCAACGAGCAATGCATACGCATGGAGTTTTTTCTTTGCATTTCTTTCACGTTAAAAGCTGTTCGTATAAGAAAGTCGTTTTGAAATGCTCAAAAGGGAATAGACTTTGTCCTTTTAGTGAAAACAAGGTTTTATGCATTTTTAAAGACAAGTGCTTAAAATCTACATAAATTTTTCTTTTGCTATGATGATGTTTAAAATAATCTATTTCATTCGTAACCAACTGGATCAAAAATGAACTAAATTGCTATAAATATGTATCCTGGATTATATTTAGAAAAGCAACTTTGTTAAATGACAACTGAATAGGTTCATGTTTAGTGCAAATCCCTTAAGAACTATATGGTTTGGCTAGAAAATAAGGTAAAAAGTGATTTACCTTTGTATTACGTGTATTTAGAGAGGCGAAAATGAAAATGGAAGTGCATAGCTAAAATGATAGGTAGACAATTGAGATTAGAATGCCGGGGTATTTTCTTGACTGTTAATTTTTACATTACAAATCGTACACAACCGGTGCTTCTTCCAAAAAAGAAATGATAATTATTAAGGCACACGGGAATAAAAGCGGTGCAGCAGCCAAAGCAGCGTCACAAACTTTGGAGTTTTTTAACAGTTCAAAATTATCTATTAGGTCTGAGGTTGACGTGAATACCAAACTGGACTAGATTTTGAATTTTATTTTTTTCAAGTTTCGGAATAAGGATTAATTGTAATTAATTGTAATTAGTAACGAGTTATGGACATTATTAGATTTTGGACTAATCTCTGGTTTTTCTTTTTAGCTGCCAAAATGCAATTAATTGAAGGACATGCACCCTCTGGAAGGAAGCCTTCTTGGTATGGACTTGCAGCTTTTACCGTTGCTTTTATTGACTGGGTAAGGATCGTAATTTGAAAATTTTTAATGAAGTTTTAAGTTTAATTAGTTAATTTACTATGATTGCAGCTTTTCGCGTTGAGTTGTTTGGGAATTACGATGGTGCTGACCGGTTCAGTGAAGATCCTTCACCTGGAAAGGCGGGAACTTAGTTTTATTCAAAACCCGAGGCTCCACGATTTGATAAACATTTTTAATGGTAATTCTAACAATTAACTTTAATTTTTAGTAACTTTAACTAGAAATGGTTTAATTTGCAGGAAGTAGCCTATTTTGTTTGACGTTTTGGATCGGAATCTTGTTACAGCTCGCGATTACAATTGCCAACGCCCTAGCTGCCCAAGTTGTTTATAAAATAAGCAAAGTTTACCCAACGGGTCCGTACATTGTTTCTCTTTGGGAAAAGTCAAAGGTCACGAAGGTCTTCATGTGGCTTTACCAAGTGGTTATTTTAAGCTGCGATGTAATTGAAATTACTGCTTATGTTTTATTTTTCAAAGGACTTTGGGGAGTTGAAGCGTTTATCCCTGTTGCTTTGCATTTCTTTCTTATTTTATGCCGTTTTGTTGCTTTCTTACCGTTTAATATGACAGTGTTACAGAAGCAACCCATTAATGCCCAACCATTTTAGATAATTGTGTACTATGTTGATGAATTCGGATGAGATGTTAAAAAATAATTATTGACTGACAAAATGACAAAAATGCAAAATGAAAAGACTAATTTTAAAGCTGTGATATAATTGTACAAGTGTATAATTTAATTTTTGACTGTAATTTAAATTGAAATAGCTATTCTGATAAAAACTGACGATACATTATGCGATATATGATGGGTTATTTATGCTAGCTTGTGATTTTTAATAATTAGGTAGTAAAAATAAAAATAGGAGTAAAATCCTAACTTTGTATATAAATGATTGTGTGTTGCAAATGATTATTTACTTGCGTTTCAAGAGTGGCAATTGCAAAGTATCGGTTTCATTTCATCGTACATTTGGCATTCATATTCGTTTTCATATTTTATGCATTCTGTACTGTTGTCTGTTTTTATGCCCGTTTAAACATTTTCCATGGGTAATTTACACTTTGCAATCGAACAGAGTTTATTCTTTCAGCGTTTCTTTCAATAGTCTGCAGTAGATAAAGATGTTTTTACTATGCATAGCTATGACTTTTTGTTCACAAGTGTTCACATAACAAACCCTTTTTGAAAAGTTTAAGATAGAGTAAACTTTGTCATTTTACAGTGAAACTTCGCTTTAGCAAACCTTCCATATAATGGCCAAGTAGTTTGAATTTTAAATAAGGTTTTGTGTTCGTTATAGAGAAGTTTGTAGGAATTTAAAGAGACAAAAGATGAAAGTGGGAGGTGAGGATGATCATTTCGACAGAGTTTTCAAGTCAGGTGCATCATTCAAAGAAATCAAAAATAATGTATTTAACTAGGAACTGTTGATGATTATTAAAAATATTCTTTTGAATATCTCAGAATAATAATTCCTGCCAAGTCATCCATTAACAGGTCTTATATTTTTATTAGAAATCTCCCACTTGTAAAAAGTGTGTTTGGATTCAAAGAATTAATACAATGAAGGATCATTACTCATTCAAAGAAGTTATGTAAAATAATCATTTCTATGTTTTTCTAGGAGTAGTCCATAAATAATGTGAATATCATGATGTATCCGTCTAATAGTAACAAAAAGAAGTCTCGGAGGTGACATAATTTACAAACTGTCCCTTAAGTAGGGAGACAGTTGAAATCAGGGTTCCTTTAAAGTCTCGATGAAATCCTTTTGTATTTGTTTATCAAAAATGGAAAGTTTTTTCTCCTTCATCGCAGTCTATTTTTGTCATTCTATTTTTAAACGTTTACCTGAGCCATTCAATGGAAATGATCCTTTCTTAATAACAAGAAAAAGGTACAGGTGAGAGAAGAAATCGAAAGTCCCCACTGGAAACAACTATGCAAGGTTGTCACGCTTAGAGGAAAGCTGTTAAAACCTTGACATTTTACAATTAAAAAGCTATTATAAAAAAGCATTTTCCTAGCTTTCTGCGTTTTTTGCAACTTTCCCTTAAAGTGCCTTATTACCCTGTAATAAACATTATTATTGTAAAGTTATGAGATATTAATCACCTTAATTGTTCCAGAATTTGATAAGAAAAGTAAAAAATCAAAACATTATAATGCTTTTTAAAATGAGTAAGTCAAGTTCATAAGAATGAAAGAATAGATTTTCATATTTCTGATTTATTCAATGTTTTACTAGCTCAACGCCAGAATTTCTTTATATTTTAAAAATCATAACGGTTGCCGTTTGCTGTTGTCACGTACTGATTAAAAAAATTAGAGCCACTGCTCTCATATCTTTAGCTACGTTGTAGTTGTAAAACATGAACGTTCACTTGAAGAATTGCGACATGTTCAATAAATGAAGCGACAAACTATTCAAAAGGGATGAGCCTCTGTTTAAAAATCATTGTTGGGTGATGGGAGCTTTCACATTAATGATCCCAATAGTATCCTTGGCGTCACGTAACTCCTTTGTTAAAGAAGAAGGGTGACTGTGAGAAAAAAGACAATGGTTTGAAACTTGAAAAAGGCATTGTTTAAAATATGAGCAGAACACCTATAACAACTTTATTTTAAATAGTGGTTATAAAATATTAATCATACTACTGCAATAATTTTTTAAACATTTTATTATGTCCACTCTTACGTTTAATTATCATCTAGAAATGTGCGTAATTTTATGCGTCATATGAACTGTGTTATAACGAAGTTAAAAGTTTTTTAAATTCAGGTTGTCCACTATAAGGAAGGTTCACTATGATTTACGACAACGCCTAATTATTCAACCGCATGTTTTTATTAAGTAATCATATAAACCAATGTCAAGTCGGAGGGTCCAAGCCTTTTTTTGTGTTCATTAGCAAAAATATTAAATTCTGCAGGAATGTTGCTCAATATTTTCTAACACGTTGATAACTTCGATCTAATAATGGATGTTAAAGCCCACCCTGGGAACCAGATTTATCTTTTGAATCGTGTTTATGTGACAGGTTGATGTTGTTGATTAGTATTGCGTAACACAAAGTACAGAATAGCAATTACACTTGAACTTTAAAAAGACAAGAGATTTCTTGTTGGATGACGTAATCGATCTGAAAACATGGTTAAGTACCCTTTGGAATGAATAAAGTAGCTCTGCAAACATTAAAAACAGCGACTTAAACTATACAAGATTTTTAATCATCTCGCAAATGTCTTGGAAATGAAAGGATGTCATTGCAAATCATAAGCTTGTCATAAATATATTTGAATTGGGAATATTGCGTAATACAAATCATTCTAGTATTTTTGATTGCGTTAGAGAATACCTAATGCGGAGGGATTACACAAGGATTAGAGTAATGAACAGTGGCGTAAAACTTAACAATTCCATATCCTCGGATCACCAAATAAAGATCCATTAAGATCTTAAAGGTGTTTTAAATGATTAATTTCATTTCATTTCTATGATTATCATTTTAAATTGATCTGGTAAGAGGATTTGTAAATGATAAGAATTTTTTTAAAGTTGCACAACGGGGCCCTTAAATGTTTTAAATACTACTTAACCACCCACTTAATTCTCCTTGTGAATTTAATTGCTCTTGGCAAGCTACCTGTCGGGCATGTAATTAAAGCTGTTTTCGAGTGGGTGGCATTATAATAGCCGTGTTTATCCGATAATGTGAAAAAGATTTGAAAAGTGAAAGGTATTATGCAAAAATCTTCGAAATATTTAAATCTTCACATTCTGTTTTATCTTCATGAACTGTTTTCAGGTTAGATTTAGTGATGTAAATTGCCCTTGCTTCTGAAGACGTCTCAAGAAAGATTTGTGAATACTTAAGAAAGATAAGTATGTAAAACAAGGAATGACAACTCCGTAAAAAAAGGAAAAACGGCCCTTTTTCATTTTTCTTATCTTTTCTTTAATATCCAGCAAAGTGATAAGCGAGTAAGGTCTGCGTGGATCCATCCAATATGTAGTTTTCGTAGCTTTTTAGATTTTTTGCTTTAGAATGTAAAGAACGAATGATAGAATATCGTAGAATATCAATCGTACTTAATTAAGGCCAATTAGTAAAATGAGAATGGCTTGAGGAAAGTCATTCGTCTTCTGACTTTGGTCAAGCTTTGAGGTTTTTGCTTATTTATGTAATATTTTGAAAGTTAACTCGCAATTAAAAATGTCCGGCAGAGCCCGCCCGAGCCTAGTTAGGTCCACTTCGGCACGATTAAAACCTTCGGATTTTAACCGATCGGTTTATCACTCTGCAACCCGGGAAGCTCCGGATGAATCCATGGCAGGCAGAAAAGCTCGGGAGGAAGCTCCAGTGCCCCCACCGAAACCAAAGTTGTCCCTGAGGGACCAGTTAAACATTTTGAATAGGTTGGAGCAAGGGGAATACAACAGGAGGGTGGGGATAGAGCAGTTCCTCGATGAAAAATCATTTACTGGGTCTGTGAAGCCGCCGAGTGTGAGGAAAGGTGTTGCTCAAGAATTAAAAGGTGCTGAAGGGGCTGAAGGTGTCCAAGGTACTGCAAAGGGCGTAGGTGACCATGGGTGGGTAGCTCCTCCAAACAAAGAAGAATCTGAAGATGTTTCAGATAGTCTTTGGATTAGTATGGAGTCGATTGGGGGTAGCAAGAACAAGAATTATGATGAGTACCCAGAATATATCAAGAAAATGCACAGCGTCCTTGCTGTATTCACTAATGTCCACAATTTAATGAATGAGGTTGCTAGATTACAGGGGAATGCGACTTTTTCACAGGTTTTCAATGCGTTTGAAATAAGTAAGTCAGGTTTTTTCTTATGTAATTAAATATTAAATAATTAACTAATAAACTTTGTTTTAGGAGATACCTTCGCAAAAATGAAGGAAGTCACTGCGGTAATCAACGGTTATCTGAAGCGGTCTCCATTTGTCCAGCTTGAGATGTTTAAGCCTTTGGAAGTAACAAAACAAAGTGGGGAGGAGGGGGAGGGTGGCAAAAGGAATTTTCTCCATTGTGAAATTCAAAACCAAGAGGGGCTTATTCAAGCCATACAAGGCGCGGGGAAAATCATCGCAAAGATTCAAAACTCGTGGGCTTTGGAAATGACACCAGATTTGGGAGGAAGAGTGGAAGAATTGGTAAGTTTTAGAAGTTAATTAATTAATTACAATTAATCTAATTGGTTTTTTTAATTAATAGCGGAAAAATTGCGAATCGTTGGAGGAAAAGTTTAAAAAGCGGATGGAACTTCAGAAGACGAATGGGGAGTTGCAGGCGAAATTGAATGTGCTGTGTATTGATGAAAAAGGGGAGGAGAAAGGTGAATCATCCACTTCCGTTTGCGAAGATCCTGCCACTCCGGGTCCCTCCCAATGAAGAATGAAAATCGATCTGTCCTTCCGGCTATAAATTAATCAATCTATTAAATAGTAACTTTGATAATGATTAGTTAACAGTTTTCGGTGATATCAAGGTTTAATTATTTAAGCGTTTGTTAAATATTACGAAATAAATTCAAAGTTATTTAAGCAATCATAAAAAATCCGCCTAACGCATATTTCAATTACGTCTTTAATGGGTTAAAGGTTTCCATACGACGGAAAAGCACTTTCATAAACTCTGGAATGTTCTGAAACAGGTGGCTGGCACTAATCACGTTGAAACCTAGTTAGAAAATAATCACCTGTTAGCTGGAATCATTCCAAATGAATCAGACTTGTTTATTCCGGAGGAATTGTACTGGGGACAGGTGCTTTTTTAATTAGCTGAGTTCTATTTAAAGGTTTCCATTTCGCTGCGTAGTGACGCGTAATTAGTTTTTAAAATAAGGATTGATTTGGAAAAGTTAAAAAAGATAAAACCAATTATTTTTAATGTGTAATTAAAATACGTATTTCCATCATCTTACTAAGCGGATTAAATATCTTTGGGACACTCGTTCATAATATTTACTTGTTTTGGATAACAACTTTGTTTATCATCCGGAAGTTTACAAAATCAATGACAGTATTTAATTGCTATTAAGGAGTGGTAGGCCTTAGGGTTTAACTAATTTAACATTTTTGATACATCAAAGTCTAAAATAATTTACCTTCAAGTACGAAACATTCGTTAAATGCAGTTGCCCTTTTATTTAACCTTTCAATTTAACCCTGTACTTGACCATATTTAACTATTAATTATTCTGAAGTGGGTACGAAACTTATTTTGCCCCGAGGTAATTATTTTTAAGATTTAAATAATTTCAAGACCGTGACTCATTTCAATGACCTGCTGTGTGTAATTATTATTTTCTTCAACAGCTGACATCTGTTTTTATAAATCTTAAATGATGTAATAAAGACATTAAGACGGTCAAATGGCACTACTGGTGTTGAGCCTCCAATTATTTTTAACTGGTTTCGTGCTGAAAAGATTAGTTAAATATAAAAGAGTTGAAAAGAGAACTCATTCAGTTTTGGAGTGCAGCTCGTCATCCTCATTTGACCGTTGCGGTGTCCGTAAAATAAATACGTTAACGCTGTTTAAACTGTGATTTTTAAACTAATTGTTGTTAACAATGGAATTTGATTTTGTTGAGAAAAGAGAAGATTTTGAAGTCTTCTCGTGGGACACTTTATTTCAGTTTGTTTTACATTGTGAAATAACAAAAACAACGAAGTTTATGCTGAGAAAAACTGTCATTGCCAGGGAACGTGTTCGATCCTCCAGGATTTACTTTAATGTATATTAAAATTAACTAGGAGAAAAATTAACTTTTATTTTCTTATTTTTGTGAATATTAGCCATATAATTTAAGTTGGAAGATCTCTACCTTTTAAACCTTTTCGGTGGTGTTTTAATTAAATTAATTACCGTTGGACATCAGATAAGGTAAGTTAATTAAATATATACATAATATAATATGAGTTGGATAAGGGAATGGAGTCTCACCCTAGTAGATAAACTTTGACACTTTTTAGGATTTAATTTCATTCTCGTAAAACTTTTATTAAAGTTAATAGATGGCGAAGTCTGTTTTTTGTTTACTTCGCAATTGTTTATTAAAATTAGCAATGCAAAACGTATTTTGCAAGTTCTTTTATAAAGACTGAAATTAGCTTTCCTAAAGTTTTGTATTTTAAAACTATTATTTAAAATATGAGATTCGTCATCATTTCCAAAAATTATGATTCAACAACAAAAGTGTTTACAAATGAAGCACGTCTGGCACATGAAATATTAAGTGGAAAGTAACAATCAAAATAAATATCTGCAGTTTAAATAGGAAATTGCGTCATTTAGAGAGCATTCCTTATAGCGGACAAGTGGTTGAATTTAGTACGTACTATTTCATGTTCGGTATAGCGGAGTTTAACTTTTCTCATGTGATTTAAGCAATTGTCTGGATGATGAACTTTACAGGAAAACGTTTTGAAAAGACAATTATCAAGTCCGTCATCACCCCAACAACAATGATGAATAACAATGAGGTTTTATTTAAAACGGGACTTTTTTTTAGCTTTTGAGACAAGAATGAGATCATCTTTTGTGGGCAATGTTGAAGCAAATTGGTCTGATTTACTATTTTCTTAGTTGAAGAAGGCTTTAACTTAATAATTTGATGGTTATTAATGATTGGTTTTATTTAAAAACAGAAGTCGCAGGCTTTATTTACGTGTCATTTTGCAAACATTTAATCTGATGAGAATAGTGAGTGATTACGAGTTGATAAAAATGTGATAAACCACAGAAAAAATGGCACACAAGCGATTATTCATCGCCTTTTGTTGTATGCAAATTCGCAGAAATACATGAAATGTTTTATTTATCCTTTGATGCTTATTTACCCGTTAAACTTGAAACGTCTGGTCTTAACCGTCATAATACAAAATTTTCCATTCAATAAATATTTTGGTAATTATTATGCAATTTTTTCATATTTCCATTTGGAAAATCCACTTCCTATTTAACAGTTTTTGCAAGCTAGCTTCCTAATAAATCAGGAACTCTAATTTTTTATCAAAGGTGGAATTCTCTTTTTCACCACTTTGCTAGTTTTTGATCATTAATGATAATATGAAAAAATTCTGCGTAAGAGACATGTAATGGTTTACGATAGTTTATTCATTGCATATGCAGCAAAATTCTCAATAAGTGGACTGTGGGATTCGAGATTTGAGGGACAACCAGAAATAAAGCTTTACAAGAAGCTAACCGCAGTGTAATTACAAGAAAATGCACTGGCAATAAAAAACTTACATTTTACATTGCATTTTTGCTTTTTTGTCATTTATTTAACACAAAAAGGTATCCTATAAAAGTTGACGGTTATTGCAACGAAAAATAGTGAGAATATTTGCAATAAATGTTAAACTCCGCTATAACGAACCTGTAGTATGGTATACACAGTTAAAAACTTGTTCATTATAGGGAATAATTGCTACAGCGGAGTTTCTACTGAAGCGTTTAAGCAAATAACTGTTTGGATGGCCAAGGTGCAGATTGCCCCTGAGCAAAAACCAAGGTTGTCCCTGTGTGATTTGATCATATTAATTGCTTGTTAAATAAACTCTAGGAAGTTGTAAGCACTTTAAGGGGCTTAAAGCTTTAATTGTCGTAAGATATTATAAATAGTGTAAAAATTACTGATTCTTTAGTAAATTGCGTAGAACACGCAAGTTTAAATTTTAAAACAGTTTTTCAATGAATTTTTTACAAGGTCAAATGGAAACGGATAAGATAATTGGTTAAAAACGTCAATTTTTAGTTCATTTTTTATTCTTAAACCGTCGAATAATTTATTTACAAGCAAAACAGTGTAATTTTTCAAATGGCCAAATTGGGATGCAACAAGTAAGTGATTACGATGAAGTTTCTAGTTTGCAAAGAACGTGTTGAAAGTAATGATGGTTATCGATCTGTGTTATCTTGTTTATGTTATGAAATGATAATTCATCAAAGATTTCAAATATTGTAAACTGCAAGTGCAAAAGTGCAATTATTCGCACAGTATGCTTTTTTTTGCGATGGGTTAATTACGTTACAAACGCTAGTGCTAATCTGTGAATTGGTCATGCGAGCTTGGTTTTGTGGTCAGCAAAATTCCTTTTGCGTCTGGCGTTTTTTCAATTGATTGCAATTATCCTCGACATATAAAAGTTTAGTACAGGATTGATCAGCATTTTTAGTACGTGAGTTAAAAATGAGAATTGAGTCATTGTTTGAAATGCAATTCCTTATTGGCTTGTTTTAAATAGTTTTTTATAGACATCCACCCACGTTGTTTTATCACCTTATATGTTTTAAACACGTATAAGTTAATAAGTTTTATTACACAGATTTCTTTTTCTAATCTTAGAAAAATTTTGACAAATTTTGAACCCATTTGGGTAACCTAAAAATATAAACTAAATATTAATTTTGGAAAAGGAAGCCAAACAAAATTCACACTGAATTCGTTATTGACAATTTTAATATTTTCCTCGTTTGATCGGAATCCATATAAATTCATAAATCCACCAAAAAAGGCGTTTTCATTGAACGGTGGCTAAAAAAGCCTAAATCCCTGTTATTTACCCACGATTTTTCCCTTTTTATCAGTCTATAAAAACGAGCTACAGATGAATGTTTTCACATGGTTTTAATACAGATGAATCACAAGAGTTTACACATGGACGCAATAGAATGTTTTTATATGTGGCAACATGTATATAGTAATAGTAATATGTTTATATATCATCTACCTAAAAACTACTTCACAAAGAGAATCTCTGAAAACATTGAAGGATTTTAAAAACAAAAAACACAATCATGCATTGTTAGAACAATCCACAAGAAAATTAACTCTTGTGATATTGGGGAAATGAACAATTGCATGACGAGGAAAAAAAGATAAAAGGCTTGAATATGGGAATAGGTACATTTTTCTTTATTCTTACATGTAGGAAGGAATTATATATATTGTAATGTTTGTAGTGTATAAAGAGGATGATGATATTGATGATTTTCTAGAAAAAAAAGGTTAGAGAGGCAACATCATGTGAATGCGATATTGGATTTTTCTACTTTCAGTACTCTCCAACCTCTCTATGTATTCACAAAGGTAAATAAATTTGAGGCAGAAAATGTTAAAAAATTAAGTGAAATTGTGAAAAGTTTGGAACGTTAAAAAAACTGAAATTAATGACGATAATTTGTGTTCAGATAATTTAATTATAAATAAAATGTGTTCAGAAAAAAACAAAGTGTACTTAATACAAGTTCGGAGTTAATTTAGGTAAGGAACTTGATTTTAATTAATTAAACAGATTATTACAAGGAAAGGGGGGTTTTGTTGACTTTTCTTTCTTGTTTACCTTAAAGAATAAAGGTTTTAATTAAAACGTGTGTGATGAAAATGAGGGTATTAATTATTTATTCGGGTTTGATGTTGGAAAAGATAATTAGGAAAAGGTCGGGGGTTTTTGAGTTCGAGAATGCGGAATGTTCTTTATCGATTTATCTTTCAATTATTGCATGAATGGAAATGTTTATTTTTCAATTATAATCCTTCCAGGATAATTTTTCAATTGTAGTCTGGCTAGTTTAATGAGATTATATCGTTAATTAAGGAGGACAAAGATTAATTGAAGGAGTTTCAATCGCTTTTAATTGAAGTGGTGTCTGTTTTTTAATACAAAATTATTAGAGAGGTTGTGGATTGATTGAGAGGATTTTAGCACATCATTCATCATATAAAATCATGTAAAATATATTAATTGCTTAAATACGGTTAAACCCTGT
>JAANSO010000201.1:0-59771 GCA_036507315.1 Lepidocyrtus fimetarius
AAAAACAGACACCCAAAGAAAAAAGAGTGGTGAGCTAATGCTTATCTATTTGAAAGCGTTGTTTTTCACGTCTTTTTTACTCGCTTTGCATAACAATTTTTTTAGACTATTACACAGAATAAAAATGTAAATAGAAGGCAAGTAATTGCTTCGGCTCCTACAGCGAGCCAATGATGGAGCCATTGAAAGTTTCTAAAAATGTGTTTAAAAACTGATTGTTTTCTGATGAGCTGGGCAAATAGCTGAATTGAGCTGAATTGAGGAGAATTTTGTTGAATTGACTGCGGATGATAATGACACGTTGATTTACATTTTAAGATTTTATAAAGCTGTAACCACTTTCTTAATAAACAGTAGCAAAACAAAGAAATCTTTTCAGAGTTGTTCACGTCTTTTTTATTATGATGTAGAAAAACGATGTAAACTTGCTCCATTACTCAACAGTCAACACGGAGAATAAAAAGGTCACGGGGAAATTGTTAAAAATATTCTAAAGAAGGAACAAAGTTGAAGAAGAGTGGATTAAAGTCTGATGGGAAGGGGAGATTACGCCAACGTTTTCCCCTCCCTGCTATGATGTAATGATCTCGCTTTTTTACTTCTCCAGCAGCTAATTCCAGAGAAACTTTTTTAACAATAGCTAAACAAAGTAAATAAGAGAAGGGTTAAAAATTGAAACTGGATCTGGACAGGGAAGGACAATGGATCATCAAGGCGTTGTCCTTAGAACAGATCTTTTAATCAGTATTTAATTTACGTTTCTCGTTTAAAACTATTTCCTTGTTAGAAAACTGCAAAATTATGTAATCCATTGCAATGTGAGACGGGACTATGAAAGCTTTTTTTAGAAGTTTTTCAGCTCCCGCTGTGGCTTTTAAAAATTTGACTTGTTATTATACTTTAGGAAAAGTTTGTTGGAAGTTGACATTTTGAGTTGTGTGTCTCTCCCCCAAATTGGTTTTGTGGTGGACTTCGAGTTTTGGAGAGAGTGGGACATAATAAATCGTGATTGTTGACACTGTCCTCGTTTCTGTAAATTATGCTTCTGAAAAAGCTGAAAACTTCTGAAAACCCCAGAATTTTAAAGATATTGGCCGTGAATAAGAGGCAGAGCTGAGAGGTGTTGTGTTCAACACGTTTTAATGAATTTTCAGAAAATGTTACAGCTCAATAGAAAAAAAATCATTCATAAAGGTTTTTCTTCTTTCCTCTGGTCATTTGAAATTTTTGGACACACAGAACAAGGGAGGGAGACCCACCGTGAAAAATTGTGTAACTCACAGCACGAGAAAAATAAAATTCTACGAAGAGGTTTGAAATTGAAGAAAGATTTGAATTGTCCCTGCTTTGTACTTTGTTTGCTCTCCCTTCCGTCACGCTAACGGACACTGCGTTAGCAGCGAGGTTTTTATTACTGCAATTATGTTGAAGGTGGTAAAACTTTAAAAGTTTCAAGTAAACACCGAGTAATCATCAATTTTTATGGCTATAAATAACTTAAAGGTCAAACGACGTCTACGACAAAGCAATACAAAGTTTAAAGCAATAAAAAAGACGACTTTGACAAGGAAACTTCCCTGTGGGGGTTTAATTGATCTGATAATACAACTTAAATTATTGCTTCCGTTTTTCTAAGGAGGTCCAGTCGCCAAGTAGAAATAAAAAAGGTTGTGAAATCTCCTTTTTCAGTTTTTATTACTTATTTGTTTATCTTTACGATAAAGATAAAAATCTTCGTTTGGTCATTTCAATGGTGGCAGAGAATGAAAATAAAATTATCATTGAGCATCTTTTTTAAATTATATAAATTTGCCATTCATTTTGATAAGAAAGAGGGATAAAGTGGACAGGGAGAAAATAATTAGCGTAGTTTATGAAGTCATTGGGATGGCAGGTTTTGCACCCACCTAATTATGATTACTTTTACGTGATTCCTACGAGAAAAGACTAGACTGCGACTAAATCCACTTTTTACATGTGAGTTTTATTCAAGACACGCACGCTAGCCAGGTAAATATTCTTAACCAGCCATAGAGCCATGCATTCCTCCCTCCCACAGGTTATTAAGAAGAAATGAAGCTCTGAGCACATTATGAAGTCATTATTTTCTGTTTTTAAGGGGAAAACTTTTTTCGAGGGTGATGATGACTGATGATGAGCATGGGCTAATGTTTACCACTTTTACTTGAGAGAATTCAACTTTGATAAGGCTTAATGACAGAAAAAATTCGGCACGATCTGCGAAAATGACGTGGAAAATTATCCCGAAGTAAAGTGGAGATGAAAGTTTACACATGTTTCAGAGAAAAAAATAGGCTTTTTTAAAACATAGTCAACAAGTTGTAGGGAAAATGCGCACCCCTCATTCCCTATCTTAATCATTGTATAAAACAGAGGGGGATTCTCAATAAAAACCGTGAAAAATGTTGAAAACATGGCGGATATTGTTTTATTACCTAACACCGCCATTCCAACAAGAAAAAGGTGGCTTGTAAATGGAATATTGTACAAGTGGGAGCGGGGAAGAGATAGAAAATTAGGTGCAGCAATAACCAAAGAATAAGAATGTCAAGCGGCGTTGGGTAAAAAAATGTGCATTAAAATTCATTGAATGTTGTTCCCTCATCATAACTCGACACTAATTGAGCTAAAATGAACTCAAAAAGATAATAAATAAATGAAGATAGCTTAATTATTATATTCCTAGCAGGTGAGGTAGTTACCTTGTCGTCGTTTTTAAAAATTCAGACAAAAATAACTTTTGTGAATGAGCTTGACATTTGCGATAAAGATTTCATCTTTCTAAGCAGGATCAAAACTGAGGATTTATGGGTTGGGAACTGGGAACAATGCTTTGTTGTGGGTCATGAATCATCAGCAGATACTTATCTAATGGCCACTCTAAAAACTTGATTATTTCATAAAATCTTATTTTTCGTAATTTATTCTCAAACGATATTTAGAAGTCATGCAAGTAGCTTTTTTAAAAGGTTATCTTTTAAAAGCGTTTGTCATCCAAGATAACAAAACTGCTGCTTTTTTCTTATCAAAATCTTAATAAAAATGCGGTTTTGTCACAAATTTAAATATCAATGAGTTGTTGCGTTTTCCAACCTGGAATTTTTTTAGATGAAAATCTTTTAAAATTATGACTGGAGAAAATTCTAAATAATTACGCATGGCAGGTTACAACAAAAGCTCTCTTTTCAGTTGAACTAACAAGTTTTTGAAAGAATGTAGCATTTTACCTGGAAAATTGAACAAAAGAGGATCATCGTTGATTATTACATCGCAGTGGAGTTTGCAAGTAGAACAGAGAAAAAAGAGAGGAAGATTGCTGTGTTAAGGTTGGCGTTAAAAGTAGCAAGCGAAGGTCTATCTTTTTCTCTCCTTGTTCATCTCCTCATCGCCTCAAGTCAATCTCTTTTATTAATGGCCAGAGAGATGAAGAAGAAAAGTTTTATTCCTTCCCCCCTCTTTATCATGAGAAGATATCCCATCCCATTGTTAAGTCTAGGTTTGAAAAAAATTACAAAGCGTTGCTTCATCTCACTTTCTTACTCGGTGATTATCTTGTCTCCGTCTTCTTTTTAACGTCTTTCTCAAGGCGAATGTTTACAATGCATTGCAATGGTTTTGATAATCTTCTGAATATATTCACCTGGATAAAAAAATTGAAAGCGGAACTTAATTTCTTTATTTGAGCGTCCTGCTGCTCTCTGAATTTATTAGAGGTTTTAAAAAAATGCGTAATTATGTCAATGTCGGTATATCCCAACTTTTGAATTCAAATTCATGGAAAAATAAGAATTTTATACAAAAGGATGTCACCTTTTGATAAAAAGGTTGTGACGGAGATATATTACAAGTGTAACAAAAGTCTGAGGATATTTTTAAGACGACCCCTGCCTTGCTTCTGGTTGACGTTTTTAAACAAGAGAGGTTGACAAACAACAGAAGAAAAGATAATACCGGAGTGGAGGGGGATGGGACAAGGGGACAACAAAAACAAAACTTGTCGGTCTCCTTTTTTCCTCTGTTTGTCCAGCTTCTGTGAAGATCCATTGTTGAAGGTAAGTAAACTTCAAGGCACCGTAAGAAGAAGTTTTTATGTTTATCTTCAATGGAATTTCTCTGAGGAAGGGGTTTTGAAAATGGAACAGTTGGATTTCTGTGGGAAGGTTTCAATAATTTATGAGGTTGAAATTAGGCAGGAATTTTTAGACTGGAATGTGTGTAGATTGAGGCTTGGAGGTGTCACTGACGAAATATTCATTAAAACCAAATTGATGAGTGGGAAGGAGGGTGCTTGCAAGGAATTCCGAAATTGTTTTTTATATAATCCTTGTTAGCTTCGTTTTTAAAATGGGCTTCAGCGAGATAAATGAAGATAATCGATTCATTTGTTGTTTTCCAAAACCTGTCACTCCGCCCATGTTGCATTTGTTTTTGGACTTGTCTAAATGTTGATGTACTAAAGATTATTTCACTGATATTTTGAATGAAACGGGCATTTGAACGTTTTTATTTTCGCCACAGTATTCAAATTGACAGAAATCCTTATCCACCCATTTAATTTTGAATTGGAGAGCTGTCAATAACGCACAACTTCTATGTCCGGTCCATTTAAAGAAATTTAATTTCTGATTTGAAAGTAACGGGTAATGATTACGTAATTTGGAGCTAAACGACAAAATTAAATATTTCTAGATTTAAACTTTTAATAATTTAAGCTGATTGTGTGGTCGAAGAACAGATATTTGTCAATGCAAAATCAGTAAAGTACAGACCTCCGTGAAGTAGTGCAAATTTTAGTGGTTAAAATGGAAGAATTAGCAGATAAGATTGCCACAGCCTCCAATTGTTCTTTGGAGGAGATACTAAGCAAGTTGAGTATGGAGTCTAAGATTCGGCACGCGGTGGAGGAGGACAGTGACAGTGACACTGGGGAGGAGGACTTTGGGTAAATAAATGCATTTTTATAACGTGTTTTTTAATTTAGCAACTCTGTAAGTATATCCATGTCATTGTGATTATTTATCATTTCCAAATCAAGTTTTTGCAATTGACAAAAATCGTTTAAGTAGTTCCCCTTGTCCTATCATCCAACAAGGCATTAAACTAATTTATGAGTTAAACGGCATTGCAATATGACTCCTCCTCCCTCCACTGGATTTATTACACCACCCCATTCATAGCCAAAGGGCAACAAAAACAATCCAATTTAAACAAGGCTAAAAACCTAACTGGATTACAACTCTAGACCATCATTAATCTTAAAAATGAACACTTTGTAATAGAGAAAAGGTCACAAGAGCTTTTTATTGGCATTTTAAATTATTTGCAAAGAACAATAAAAATAATAAAGTAGATTTTATTGTTATTGCTTTTTCCGCTCCCATTTTAATTCAATTTTGAAAGATGCCAGAGTAGTTGATCTGAATTGTGCTAATAAAAAAGGGTTATCTGCAGATATTGACTGCATCTGTCAATTTATGAATTTACCTGTCTGTTAGTCGCGTTTACACTGGGGATTAAAGGATGATATACCGCCGTGTAGGACGGACCAGGTATGGACAGACTTTATTACAAAGTTATGAATACCTGAATAGATAGTTTCTAGTTCGCAGCTCCTGCAGTTTTCTAAATCTGCTTGGGAAAAAAACAGCTTTTTATGGAGGGAGAGGAGGGAACCACCTGTTGAGAAGAGCTCATCAGGGTGCCGAAATCAAGTCATCAAATTTTGCACGAACTATCTTCTCTCTAAGCAAAATCTCTTTATTTTGTTGAAAACAGCAGCTCTAAAGTGACCAGCCAACATTTTTTAATGATGATTAAGGATTTTTCAAGAGTGGCTCATTATACGAAGAGAATTATATCTTTTATTCTCTTTTTATTCACTTCTTTCTCTTGTCAAACAAAAATGGAATGCTGTTGATGGCGATGGTAATGATGACATTCATCTTTTGCATCGAGGGTGACTAGGTTACTTTTCAATAAACTTCCCAGTCATATTTAATCACAGATCAATTGTTGCAATAATAACTTTATCGAGATAAGTCGTGATGGGGGCTCAATGATTTGTTCGGAATTGATATGAATTTAATTCTAATATTTTAAGGTGCAGCGAGCACGTTTACTTTCTTTGTCGCTGGGATGACTGGCAGGTGAAAAGGTTTCCTTGAAAAATACACTTTTTGCAAAGAGGAAATAGATAAAAATTTACGTTTTCCCCTGTTTCCGATAAATTTAAAGTATTTTCTCTTGTTTTGATAGGAAATTGATAGGGATGAGTGAGAGATAGGAACAGTTTTTTTATGAGAACAGTAAACATCCATCATCTCATGTAATACCTCGATGAGGAGGGGGTGATGGTGTTGAGATCTATTTATTAAAAATACTTGTGTAGATTTTGATCTATAAAAAATCCACCCAAAGTAATAGATGGGTAATGGATGGATGATGTGGTGATGATGATGAAATTATCTTGTTAAATACTTTCCAATTGAGGGACAATTGAAATATGAGGTTGAAAAGTAAATAAATGCCGTGTTTGAGTGATACGTTGACTTTGCAACAATTACTTTTGTAGTTTTGTTGCTCACTTTTGTTCATCATCACACTTTTTATCCACGGTACGGAACGTAGTAAATAAAACACATTTGAGCATTTCCTATCCTTCCCACCACCACTAAACTGACAATAAGTAGGTATAATATGTATAAAAAAGAGCGAGTTTTATACAACTTTGTAACTCTTTCTAGAGAGAATTGTACATTGTATCAACACATCTTTCTAATTTCAAAGTGAAGTTGTTAGAGAGAACAGAGAGGTTACACGGAGGTATCTTGTTCATAAACTAAGATTGGTAGTCAAATCCTTCTTGGGTGGTCGAACTCCTTGCTCGTGCCTTCAAGGCGGAGCAGCAAATGTTGCTTTTTCTATCAAATATCTCTCTCTATTCAACTTGGAATTGAGTTCTCATTCCTTCCAAGTCTCTTCATCATTCCACTTGCAGACTCCTTCGAGAGAGCTTCACAGAAAAAAATAAAACCGAGGGAAAATATATTTTTTGCAAGCTTTTGTTTTAAAACTTTTGTCATCTCTTTTGAAAAGGTGGAAAAGTCAAAGTGATTTCAAAAGGATAATGACTTGTGAAAAGTTGCGCAACTTTGAATTAAAAAAGGTGACAAAGGTCGTAGAAGTGTATTTTGAGAGCCTCTAGCAAAAAATTGGTGCTTTCTTTGTGATTTGCGATTGGTGCTTAAATTATAAAGGGTTTCGGATCAACAAGTTGTTTTGTGCTTTGAATTTTCTTGAGTGGTCAAAGCTTATTTATAATTGAATTAATCATCTGAAGATAACTACACTTGAATATCACGAAGAGATCAATCGAGGTTCAAGACTAGTTTCTTCATTGGTGGCTCTCGATGAAGAGGTCGGTGGTATTTGAAAATTCTCATCACAACAACTTTTGATTGAGTTGTTGGCAGAAAATTGCAATAATGAAGTCATAATAATAACAGCTTTTACAAAATTGCAATTTCTTATTTAAAATATCTACTTAGTCCTGTTTTACATCAATTTCAAATGGAATTTTCGCGGAGTTTGTAGTTTGTACTTGCAATGATGTAATTGTGAATATTTTGATCTGAATTTGATTGGAATTTCATTTGAACAAAATCCATATTTTTCATGCTCTGCGGTTTCCCTTCAATTTACAAAATAATGTCGGTATGAGTTGCCTTTTTAAAAGGGGAAACTAGCACGAAATTGTGTTCGTGACTGTTCACCGCTCTCAATCCTCATCCTCTTCAAAACTCATCTCAATTACAAACCTCATCAGAGTTGAATCATTGGGAAAATTGCTGAAATAATAAGCCACGTTCAGACTGTTTTATTTTTAAATTTCTTGGAAACCTTTTTTTCTCTTGGCACAAACAACAAAAAATCCTTCCAAAAATAAGTCTGGAATGAAAAAGTACCCGAAATTTGGAAGAGAATGGAAGAACACATGGCGTCTGACATAGTTTTACAAAATTATTATTTCCATGTGCAGTGAAACCCGCTAATTAGAAATGTTTTGGCTCTACCCCGAGTTGGAAGAGAGTGAAGAGAGGTAGAAAAAATATTCAATGGTGCATGATTTTGGAAGCTTTAAAATTAATAAAATTAATAAATTGTGCTGTTTTTATACTAAAATTGTAATTGTGTCGCATGCAAAAAAGTGAACAGTTTTTGGATTGAATTCAAAACGGATCTTATTTGGAGGATTTTCACCTAATTAAAATAATCAGGTAGGGTTGATTATTGTCAATAGAATACATTGTATTTTAAATCTTAATTAAGACGCATTTAACTTGACAATTACCTTTTCTTTCTGGTTGATTAAAAAAGTTTTCAAACAAGTTGCATTTTAAGTAGATTTTAAAACTTGCATTTCTTTTGGCTGATTACTGAAAATGACGTGTTTTCTTCAACCTGCCCATGCATTTCGGCCTTGGAGCAGAAAAGGGCGAGTGAAAAGGTAGAAAAACATCGTTTTATAATGATAGGGATCATTAGCATTATCATACGAGGATGATAGGGTTGGCCAATCTCTTCATCCCTCTTATTTCACCCGACAGCAGGGAAGAGAAGATGAAAACGCTTAAAAAGAAAGACAGGGATGAGCAAGGGATTAAATATGCTAATGTCTCAATCTCAATCAAAAATGCAAAGAAGAAAAGAAGAGCCAAGTCATGTTTGAATTTTGTGGTTTGCAATACCTGTGCAGCCAACAAATAGCCATTCACTCGCTCATTTTAATGCAAAGAAAAAGAAGATGCGCTGATGATGATGATGATTGTATAATGGACGGAGTTGTTTTCTCGATGTGTTTATTATTATAACAGCTTCAAGTTGGGAAAAGTTGTGAGATCGTTGACTGTCTTTTGAAGATACAAACATTTTAATTCAACTTTTTTAGCTGGGATTTTATGCCGGTTTTTTGTAATTATGTATCCAGTGAATGCAGAACAAGGAGCAACTTTGTTCATCGTCATCATCTCTGAGTATTTCTGTTTTTATCAAACATCTTGAGCCTAACCTCACCTGTAATTGTAACCCATCTCATGTTACATGGATTAAAAAACTGATACTGGAATCTGCTGGAAAAATGGATGATCTCGAAAAGGAATGCGAGCTCGGGAGCATGATCTATTTTTTTCCTTATGCGGAGCAGCATTGAAATGACAGTTTTTTAAAAAGGATTATTATAGAAGCAACCAATCTGTCTTGATTGATATTTTTGACTGAGCGAGTTTGATTTTAAAGATAGGAATTGGAATGGAGCACGTATTTAAAATCCGTTTTTATGCTCGAGAAAGAAGGAATCTTGACTGACTGACAGGTATTCACCACAAAGTTGTTGTAAAGAAATAAGAAAAACGGAATGGAATGCGTTATCAGAAAGAAAATAGATAAAAAAGGGTTAGAAAATAGAGAGAGTGATGTAAATGCAAAGTAAAGTTGATTGTTTAAAAGAATTGAAAGGAATTGTAGAAATTGGAATGGAATTTGTGTTTAGAATTGTTTTTGAATGTTGTGCGGATGCATAAATAGTCATTTTGAGGTTGAACAAGAAAAAAGAAAGGTAGTTTTTGTAATAAAAATAAGATGGGTTTAAAACAATGCAAACAGAGTTTTTACACAGTCTTTGTTCTTTTTACAACTTTATTCGCTATTTAGAAAATGCTACTTCTTTTCGAACGGGAGGTATGTTTCTGTCAAAATGGTTAAATTCCAGAATTAGCAGAGAGGAGAGGGGTAGCTCTACGTGTTGTTGATTTATTTGTACAGATTAACTGAAAATGCAATAAAAATTGAATGTTTTATGGCTGTGTTCAAGCGGAGGTTAATTTTTTAAGAATTTTGCTTAAGACAGAAAAGTTTTAAACTAGTAGCGCAGCATTCTCACTACGTTTTTATTGTAAATTATTGTAAATGTAACATATCAACGTGATCATCATAATCATGGGAAATGGGAGAGATAGGCCACCTTGAAAATACTATTTAGCAACACATACAAGAGCTCCATTTCATGTTTCTCTTTTGGGGTTTAGATTTTGTTACACTTTTTGAGTAGCGTGCCGACATGCATTTTGCCGGCGAGTTAATAAAATGTATTTTTGCCAGGCGACTCTCGTTTAAAAATGGGAAATATTAGGAAAATGATAACTATAATCAGTTACAAAGCCAGACTTGAATATGCAACATCTACTGTTTTGACTTTTTGCATTCCGTCTAGGTTTGATTTTAACTAAAGACCTAGTTGATTATCACGCAAGGTGGAAAATAGCCTCTCACCCGTATTTGATTTAGCCTTGAAAGCCATTCTGAAAGGTGTCATTTTGTCGTTTTTGCTCATTCAAAACAATGTAGAATTTATTATTAGTGCAATAGTAATGTATTAAAATAGGATGAAGAGCTGTTTGTAAATGCACATTGATTAAGTTCAATCGCCTTTGAATTGCATTACACTGACATAAACTCTGAGAAAAAAGGAATCACCGTTGCGTGACTGTTTTAAACTCGTTTCTGAGAGGAAACAAAAGTCGATTTGAATTTAAAATTTATCATTGCTTGTGTGAACAGCTCCAAACCTAGTTTGATTTTGATGAATTTAAGAGCTCTGTGTGGTGGGGAACAGATAAACTCTTGATTTGCAATAATAACTACAACTTCACTTGTAATTGTGGTAATATCTAACTAAAATACCTTGAAATGACCCTAATTATTGATTTGTTTGCATATTCACAATTATTTTTGAAAAGTCCACATTCCTTAGAAATGTTCGGCGGCAAACTTCAAACCAGTCTAAAAAACATGTTTTAAAGATAAACATCGCTTGAAAATATTTGAAGATAATTAACCTAAAAAAGCCTGATTGATTGTTTTCTTACGCATTATTTAACGCATTGTTACGCAGAACCTTTTTTAATAACATCTTTGGAAAGGGAACACGTAAAACGTTTAAAAAAGTAATTGAACAATCAACTTGGAATAAAATAATAACGGTTCAAAAATGTTTTATTTGGCAGCTCACGTTTCTCTAGACATTTACCCCCTTCCAGGCCTTGCTCCAGAAGAAACAAGTTGATTACTAAATTTAACCCCGGAGTTTATTTGTTTTAATGAAAGGCATTTATCATATTTTATTTATTTATGACTTTGGAAAAAGAAATTGTTCTCTTCTCCCGTTGCATTTTCTTTTCTTTTAGTCGTGAGCATCTTTTTATTTTGACTTTTGACAGAGTAAATCTGCCCCCAGGGTAAATCCTCTCTGAAATTTCAATTTGAGGTTCACATGCTGTTCAGATTTTTCAAACATTTCTGCATATTAATGGAGCAAATGGAACAACGTGTCCGTTTTATAAAAAACCAAAAGGAAGATGTTATTTATCCGATACTTTTCTCTTTTTTGTCGTGTCATCCTTCCCCTGTAAAGGAATCTTTTGTAGAGTCATTCTCTGGTATAACATTTCAGTGGTTTCTGGTTTGGACGGATGATGTAATATTTTACGAAGGAGGAAGCACTGGAAACTCTGAAGCCTCTTCAAACAAAAACGTCCTTCAATCTCTTTTTGATCAAATCATAAAGCTCAGTTCCCTTCAGGAGTTGTTAAATAGACTGGAAAAGATGTGGTTTTCACAAAATGAAACAATTGATAAAAGAATGTAGCAGATTCTTTAAAATTGGCAGTAATAAAATAGTCAAGTGGCCTGGCCTTAGAGAATTTACGCGCAGCGTGAGAAAGTTAAAATTCTTAAGGAAAGGTTTTCAGGTGAAAAGTATTTTTGAGAATGCTGACTGTGAGGATAGAGAATCCAACATTTATCTTGAAACTCCCTCCGAGTTTGGAACGCAGAAAATTGAAGCGATGCACTTGCCTTTTTGTTCAAATTATATTGTTATTGTTATTACCACGAATGACTTGAAATATCTTTCGGCTTTCTCACTCTCTTTTCTTAAGATTTTGATGAACAACTCTCAATTTATCTCGAGATTTAGTAAAGCTCTGACTTTTTTTTACGAGGTGACGTGCAGATCACCATAAAAAATTGAGATCTATCTTCACCACTTCAAATAATATTATGGGTCAGAATATGATTAGGCAAGTGAGGATAATGCTTACAAACTAGCTGGAGAAAATTGAAGGGTTGCACAGATGGATTTTTACTTTTTTAACGTGCCCGACAATTTTAATGTCTTCATTTCAGTTTTATCTCTCAAGCGTATTTAGATACCTGGAAGTTATAGTGATCACCCCTCATTACCTCCTCTCTTTTGAATATTATTACAAAAAATAGTACCTTTCATCTCTCTTTATTAGATAACCTAAATGGAAAAAACTACGTTTGCCTCCCAACATCCCTACGTCGTTGCATAACATTATCAACTCAGTGTTATTATACGTTGGCCAGGTATGAACGCATCTGTGGAGAGAGTGCCACCATCGGATTCACTCTCGGTGTTCGTCCCTCTCTCTTTGCTTTCTTAATATCAAGTTTTTTCCAAGAGGGTTCGTTTCAGAGATTAGTTTCGAAGTTGTTTTGTTCATAAATCAGACGAGATTATAATATATTGAGGTGGCCCTGGTCTGCCTGCTCTCTAATTAGGTTCTGATGGCGAAGCTACAACGCTCCTCGTCTCCATTTCTTTCGTCTCTCTTCTTCAAAGATTGAGTCATTTTTCAAGAGATAAAGTTAAAAAGAGTAATAATATAATAGGTTTTTTAAATATCTTTCTACATCGTATACAAAGGGTAGGAAAGGTGGCTGTTTTTACACAGCGCTTAAAAAAGATGATTTTGATGAGACGGAGAGAAAAGAAAATGATTATAATGAGGATGAGGATAAAAAACTCAGACAAGAAAGATGTTTTGAGTCGTGATAAATCCGTTGGGGATTTAGAAATTCATTGTCCAGCGTTTGAAGAAGCGTTAGTTGTCAGCAATTTCTAAGATTATGTAATAAACGAAGCTTTCATTAAGTTTTACGGGCTTTTTTACTTCTTTCTGAACAAATTTTAGAGAAAAGTAAACAATATAAAATGTGGAGAGTTTTGAAGGTAATTAAGTTGTAAAGAAATAGTTAATGGGGGAGCCCAGCTGGGAAAAGAATTTTTATGTAATTATTAAACTTTAATTGAACCACGTAATAAAAATAGCTGCGCAATTTGAACTGTTTATGTTGAGAGTGACACGTACTGTGGAAAAAAGGTTTTTATAGACTTTCTGTATTTATTACTCATTTTTATATTTGTTGGGATACCTGTTTACATAAAAAATAGTTTTTTATTAATTGCCTACGGCGACCCTGACATGACTAAAAATATGCTCAGCTCTGTTTTAAAAAATAGTCCAAAAGTTAAAATAATTTAGAAATGGGCAGTTTGGGTGGCTTTCATTTGTAATCCAAAAGTTTCACTTGATTGAATAAAATTAATTCATTTTGTGGGCAGTCGTTTAAAATGACTTGGTCCACTGAATATTTTAATAATTTTATTTTTTATTTAGGCCAGAGTTATAGAAACTCGTTCTAATCTGAAGTAATTCTTCATTCTGGAACTATAAAAACGATGATTTAAGACTTGCAACTTTTTTGCTATTCTAATTGCTTACGAAGACAATCCGGTTCTGTAATTACTTAAACACTGCAGTAAAATGCAGCTTTTTTCTAACAAAGGAAAAGCAGAAGGGCTGACATGTTGGGTAATAACAAAGGGAAAGTGATTATGGCAGAAATTACTTCAACGATATCATCCTTTTTTAATAACCCCGGCGCTATCATCAACATCTTCTTTAAATCTGCCATGTAATCTTCCTACTGTGCTGGGTAATAATGGGATTAAAGGAAATTGGAATTTAAATGAAGACTGCAACGTAATTACGTAAAATCATCGTCTTTTAATACAATTGAAGGTAAACACGACAGTTGCCTTGATAATTCCATTTCAAAGATGCATCTTTTTTTCTTCGGCTTCTTTTCTCACTGAGCACCGTTTTGTTTAAAAATATTCAAAAGGATTTTATTATTTCATATTTTCTTTGATGAAACCTGTCGGTCTTCACAAAACAGCATTTAATCTACTTTTGTTTTTTATTTGTCTTGAGAGAAATTGAGTTTCTGGCCACGTACGGGTAAACAGAAGCTGAAGATGATGAAAGTTTTTTCCAGTAGCCCAAGCCAAGCCACTTCCATTTATGGCGCTTGTTTTTATTACACTACGTTTATAACTTGTTTTGTTATTTTCAAAACTAATCTGTAATTAAGTTTAACGGATTTTAACGGGAGTTTAAAGAATAGGATTACAAAATATGTGACAATGAATTGACAAAAAATGAAATTACAGGATTTTTCTACAGATTTGGAATGATGACGGTTGTTTATAAAATGGATAATAAGAGGGTGACTTTCCTCTTCGTCACCGCTTTGTAATCTCCGGAGAGAAAAAGAGATGTAAATAGAGATGGAGTCGTGATGGAGAGGATCTCGTATCCTCAAAAGTAATTCAATACAATCAAGATTGGGTGGTGGTGGTGGTTGCGTGTTTTTTGAATTGAGTTTTTAAAACTTCAATTGACTCTGCTGGATGAATGCTAATGAAGACGAGAAGAAGTGGCTGTCTGTCCGTCTCTAAAATTCAAAATCTCTCGTGGGTTTTCGTTAAGGATGTGTCTGCAATAAAAAAACTTGATTACTCAGATTGATACATATTTAACAGATGAAAAAGGCAGATGATTGCAGTGGTTTGAAAACATTTTTAGTTAAAAGCAGTGGCAATTTCAGTGGAGGCCTAATAAAAAGTACTTTCAATCTTTGTCTGTGTGGCGTTTGGCATTTTCACTAAAACGCTTAATAAAAAACTTAATTATTATTATACAAGCTTGTCTCGCCTTCCAAACTTTAAATTGGGTGTTCTCCGATACGCTCAATAAGATTATGAATCACAGAGTTAACTATTATTAAAGGAAATATGGAATTAGCTTGAACCTCCGTGATTAATTCGGAGGAAAATCATGTTTTTATAGAACGCTTTTTAGTGTCCCATAATTACTAATTGATGAAATTGAACTCGTTTTAGAGCTATGAATAGACCAGTTTTGATTTCCTTCAGATGAAGGAGTTTGTGTGGTTTTTTTACCCCACAGTGTTCACTGCCGACGTGAGTGGAGAGAGGAGAGGTAGAAAGGAAATGTATTTTTCGAATCAAACAGCTTTTTTAACGTAGGTAACTATTTTTATTGCTTGGTAAATTGCATATTTTGCACTTAACTACCTGCAGGATTCACCAGCCGCCTTCTTAACTAGGAAAACCTGCCCCGTGTGGGTGTTTAATTGCCCGGCAGTGACTAAGCCAAGTGTGAAAAAGTGATTGGAAATTGCAAAGATAATGGTTTAACTTAAAAGGGGTTGAAAGCTGCAAAAATAAGCAATTTTTTGATGTGTTTATCTCCGTTGATGAAATCATTTCTAAAACCGACTTGACCTTAATGCCTCCTAGCGAAATTTAAGACTTGTTTACTCAAAACGCAAATAAGTTTTGTAGCGAAGATTTGGCAACACTTTGAACATTTTTTAAAAATATTTTTGTAAACTTTTACGATCTTGTTTAAGCTGAAGTGTAATTTTTTACTTGTTTTTTACTTGCAGGTTGTCAGTTAGTGGAAGCACGCCAAGTCTGTCGGAGCTGTCGTTGTTGGGGGGAAGAGCAAGGAGTGGGGCTGAAGGTGGGGCTCCGGGAGGGATTTTGGGAGGAACTCCGACTCCCGGAGTGACTGGTTCAGCTGCAGAGCTGCACGCTGCCGCCGCTGCTGCTGCGTACAGTCGGCTCACCTCTCCATACATGGACCCGCTCTACACGGGTCTCCACTCAAGTCCAACTGCTTCTTTAAGACTGAGCCCAATCGATTCCAGAGGTAAGAAAAACTGAATCTGCTTATTTCACGTGCAACATGCCACCTCCAAAAATCATTATCACTTAAAGAGTAGAAAAGGTGTAATGTTAATAATAGCTTTACACACTCTGTCAAAACCACAGTTGTTAATTATTCTGCCTTATCATTCAATCATTCAACCCTTTCCCCTTCATTCATAGACGTAAATACCAGGCAAAATCCTGACTTTTTTCACCCTTTCCAAATATTTTTCATCTTTATTGTTTTCCGTAATAAATCCAGATGAAAATACACTTTTTTAGCAAATGTAACATATCTCATGTCATATTTCGGGTAAAATCTTTGACAGTTCAGCTACCTCATTATTGTTAGTCTTTGAGCAGAGTAAGAACGAGCTTGTGTAAGCAGTACCCATGGCTTGTTAGGGTTTCATGTCTGGGCTTGTTTGTTAACCGTATTTTCTAAAGTCTGACAGGAAATGGATTGTTGTTGTGTAATAATGTTAGTCATGCCTTTGCCTTTTACAATTCAAAACCTTTCTGGCTACTGTTATACGCACATTTTTCAAGTTGATGTGACGGCAGTTTTTTAACTGCTTTTCAAACATGATTATCCTCATTGTGGTTAAAGTTAAGGTAAAACACGTATTTAACCACTTAATTGACCGTAGAGTTTAACGAGGATCTATTTTAAGCGTTTTGCATGCAAAAAACGAGGATTGTGTGAGAACAAATAATTATTTTGTGAAGGTATGCACACACGAAAAAAGGTGAGCTGCAAATAATAATGGTTAGTTTCGCCTCTGTCCTTCTATTTTTTCTATGATTGAACCCTTTCAACTTTGTTTTAAAAAGTGTCAAAACACTCTTCATGCTCCCGTAAACTTCCAAAACGCATTTTAAACGGTTTAACATGAGCTTTCATGCTAAAATCGCAGTTTTTACTCTGAAAATGTATTTGAGATAGAAAGTTGAATTTTATAGATTTTTTCAGTTGTTTAAGTTACGCTTTGTTAGGTCAATTTGACATGAATTTACTCAACTGATGAGTGTTTTATGAGGATGGTGACGCTTTTAAACTTTTCTGACTTTTTAATACCAACTTAAAAAAGGGTGTTCGTTTTTAATAACTTCACTTACGATTTTTAACAAATTAGTCGCTGAATTAAAGTTGTCAAGAATAGTTAAAATCATGCAGAGCCAAAGAGTTTTTTACCAATCCCGCATCCATTACATATCGGCAGCTGCGGATGGTGGACAAGTGGATCTGGAAGCTGATGATTGCGTCATTAAAAAACATTTTGTGGACACGCACATGAAAAGATAAAGTCATCTCATGTCAGCTCGAACATAATTTAGCTGACACTTGAGAAGCTACCATTTCAGATAAGATTGTTAAAATCTTTTTAATATGGATCGCGCCAGCTCATCTCTTTCCCTTTAGATCTCTTTCTCCCTTGCGTAATCTTCAATTTGCATATTAATAACGCTCCGTATTGTGCTTCCATGCGTTATTATTGTTATTAATGTCATTGAGCAGGATTTTGATGGATGATGAATATCAAGCGTCATTTGTATCCTATTTGAATGCTTAAAAAACAGTTGACAGTTCCTTTCTCGCTTTTTTACTCGTCATCTTCAGATTTATGATAAATCCCATATGGGCAACTTTAACTCGACTTTGTTACGAAGCTCATTAAAAATGTCTGCTTCTCTGAGAAAACTCGTGATGTGATTAGTATCAAAAAATCAGTAAAAAAGATCTCCTGTTTATGAACAGTTATGATAGCTGCTGGTGTTTATTTCTTGAAGCGAAATTTTTATTGGATTAGCAACAAAAGAAAGAATTATTTTTGGAAGGCGGAGAAGAAGACGTTGAATATTCAATGTTTATTTATTCTGCGATGTTGATGGACTCGGGATGTTCAAGGAGTGTGTCTGTGTCGGTCGCTTCTTTCTTTCCGCTTTTTTAAAAAGGAAGCACATGTCTCAAAAGCATTTCCTTGCATCCACATGGCTTTTTAAAAAGGTTTTGGAATTATGGAAGAACGGTACAATTTAAGAATTTGGAGTGTGCACATCCTTTCATTGTCTGACACTTGAGAAGATTAAATTAAAAAAATTAAACTGGACTATGCAGCAGCATTTGCAGTAAATCTCGTGGAGAAAATCCTCGCACGTTTTTCAACTTGTCAAACATTCTCGATCTTTGAGACCTTTGCGAGGGGGAGTTAATCTCAAATGCGTGCATAAATTTTCATCCTCATCATTTTTATTCAAAGTGGATTTGTATTTGTCAGAAATTGTTTAAAAGATTTTAACCCCTTCTTAACTCTTTCAAAGAGGAAGTAGCGGATACATTACAAGATTTAAGCAAAGAAATGATAAACTGCAGCGGGTTGCCTTCCAAAAAGTTTTTTAAACTGATTTTTAATTTTTGCAAACTTTTGAAGTCTTTTGCGTGTTGACAAATTGTAATCTTAACAAGAAAGGCGACAGAAAAAGAATGAAAATTGACAAATTCTCCCCTTCGAACTGTTTAAGGTAGGCTTGGCATCTTATCTTTGAAGGTTGACACATGACGAAATTTAAGAGAGATTTGGAGTGACAAGACAGTGACAGTTATGTCAACCAGTTGTGCACTTCTCAACAAAGTTCATTCTTTTCACTTAAAATCAAAATAAAACTCAATTTTTCCCCTGTAAAACACCTTTTTTCCCAACATTGTCTCAATTTTACGTGTTGAACAAGCAACCTTTGTAAAAGATAAAAAAGTCGGATTTATTACGTGGAATGTCTTCAAGCTTAAGAAGTTAAGTCTTTTTAATCATTCATGAAAGAATTGAAAGGGAAAAATGTGCTTTATTCTTTCATGTCGAATCATCATCAGAAACAACCCTTTTCGAAGAGATTCTTGTGTACAGATGTTGTTGGAACATTCCAAAGTACAGATAATTTGTGACATGAAAACGACAAACAAGTTTACAGAAAGAGGGTCGTTATGTTCGTTATGTTCATCTTGTTTTTCTTGTTGATATAAATAAGTTTATTGAGCTCACGGAAGATATTTCTAAAAATATGAAAGGGTTGAATTATAAAAACTGTTTTCCTTTGAAATATTTTCCTTTGACGGATCATAGAAAACATCGTTTTTAACCGTAAGAAGTATTTATTCCGTGAAGAGATAATGGCAATTTATTAAAGTGGATGAGGTTTGCCGGCCGGCTGTAGGCTTGAAGACATGACGCTTTCTTAATTTTTCACGGGAAAAGGCGTATTTTTTACCACATCTCATTTAAAAGTTAAATGTTAAGAAAATCTTTGATAAATGCCATTTGAAAATGTTTTTAAACCCTTTTTCATTACTATCATTACCGTTATTGCATGTTTCAAAACTAGTCAAACTCTTAAAGGTTATTCATGTAAATACTAAACTAATGGGAAAGGGTTTTAAACGTATAATTTTCAGTTTTTCAAGTCGGGGCGGAAGTTGAATAATTTTTGTAAATGAGGGACCCTTAAAATTCGTAGACCGTCTGCTCCTTCTTAAAACGTGATAAATTAATCAAAGTTTCAGTTTATTCCGAATTTAATCCCGTAAATTATCAAAAACATAAAAGATGTGTTATTACGCAATAAAAATTAATACATCCTCTGAGGAGCAATTGCGGCACGTCCACAACCCGCAAGCCCACGGTTCATATCATTGATAAGCGGAGATTAGCTCCAGCAGAACGTAAACAAGCTCAGGTTACACTCTTTTTTTGATAAGTTGCAGAAGCCCAGAAGTTGTTGACAAAGTCTTTTTTGTTCCTCTCGCGGTATTGCATCACAAATGTTTTTTATTCTGCGCAATGCCATGAGGGCCGCAGATGGGACCACCTTCCTCAACGGAAATCAAATATAAAGAACCCGCACACTTCCTACGAGACCTTTTCATTGTTGCAGACAATGCCCGAACTTTGCGTAACAATGAAGGTGTCTAATTTCAGATTTCATCAGCCACTTGAATATGGAAAAGTAGAGAATTATCTTGATTTTTTTGGGCAAACGCCAGAAAATTTAAAATCTAATGAGTTAGGTAATGAACCGTGAGGTTGAGAAATATTTAAAAGATTTTTGTAAAGTGTTGGGATTCTTTCGTGATTAAAAACGTTGAAGACGTAAATTTAGAGTTTGTAAATTATCAAAAAGAGGAACCAACAGGGAAGTGGCACACAACGGGAGAGTTTTAAAAGAGTGTTCCATTAAAAACGTCTTCGTTGTTGGCACTTCTCTCCCAAATTGAAAATGCAAATGAGCAATGCCAAGTTTTAAAAAGAGAGGAAGATGGAAATGGCGGTTGGTGAGCTCTCACAGGGGAACTCCACGGGTTTTTGTGGAATGTGGAATCAAAATCGGATTGGAGGTCTTGTCTGGGGCGCATCTCTCCCAGAGTTTATTTCGGCGAGATAATGAGCACCTACGTGGGCTAAGTTTAAAAATGCAGCTTCAAAGCTTAAATTATGAGCTCTCATTTGTTAGCGAGAGCTCTGACAGGGAAAGGCTTAAAGATTTTAAAAAGTGATAAAGCGATTGAGATAAAATACTTTTCTGTTTTTCTTTGAAACTGAAAGCTTTTTGGCACTCCCAAGCATAATCAGATGCAAATGTGAATTGGGGCTATTTAATAATGTTCAAAGATCATTAAAATGCATAAAATGTTGCCCTGCTTTACTTATTTTTTTGCTTTTTCTATTATGTAATTTTATTTTGTTTTTTGTAGGATCGGCTGGTTTGGGAATGCCCCCAGATTACATGAGCGTGGCGTCCGGATTTTGTCCCAGGACCCTCAGTGATTTACACCCCACCTCAACCCTGAGCTCCGCAGAGCTGGCGTTCGCCTTTGACAGTACGTTCAAATCTTTAAATCCGTAATTTATCACGTAACCTACCCACAAACCGTTAGGAACCCTTCAATTCTATAAATAAATTAAAATGTTTACTTAACTGACAAGAGGGACATGATTGAATAATAAAATAAGCTGGTAATTTATTTTAAAATTCCAGTCGTTGACTTATATTCAAAGAGTACATTTCAACTAATCTCCTCTACGAAGAATTAACTGGTTTTCACTTTTTCAATAACATTTTCCCATCGTCACCTTATTTTATAGAAACGCTGTTGTTTACTTGTCGACTTGTCGCTTTTTTTCCTAATGCAATGAAATATTACACTCGTTCACGTAATTATAAAAATGTGATAGGGCTTTCGAGCTAAAAGCAAATTTTTGTAGGTTTTGATAATAAAGTGTTGAATTTCATGTAGCGCTCGCTTCAAAAAGATTTTATTCAAAGATAAGAACAAAGCAGAGAGGGTAAAAGGACTGAAAATTCGCAAACAGTTCAATATGGAAAAACGAGGGGTGAAATGTGATGACGGGGAACGTATTTACAAATTTATTCTAGCGAGAATCATTTAAAGTCGTTTAGAGAGATGCGGAAAAAAGGTGAAGCTTAATATGGATTACAAGAAAAATAAACAATTTCCTTTATTGCCTTCATCTTTTCAGCTTTTCCATTGTGCTCGGAAAGTTTATACAATTTTTAATTGTATTTACTTTAGGGAAAAAGAGATTGACTCTGCATAGGAGGGTTGGAGGTTTTTCATCAACTTCCCTCCAATAAATTATCCTCGGATCATGCAGCGCTCTTTTGCATTTTTTAGCAATAAAAAATTAGAAAAACGAGACAAATTGCGTCCATCTGCTGAAAATGTGTTGATTTTAGCCTTATTTGTAGCTTTAAAAAAATCCTTTTTGTTCTTATCAAACATCTTTAAAAAAGGAGGAAAAGAAAAATATTCGCATTTGTAATCACTATTTTGGATAAGCGTGATGGCGGCGGCTGTTCCTATTTTTTAAGATGAAGTTCTCCGTTAATAAAAATGCACATTAATTTGTAATTAGCTGAAAAGAAATACAAAATAGTTTAAAAAGGCAAAGTTTGTTTATCTTTCGTCAGCAGTTAGATGGATGGCGATGAATTAAACAGATTTTTGTTCAAGTAAACGCTTTTTAATAAAGTATTCTTTAGCCATTTGAGAATATTAATGGATATTAAACGTCTTTGAATGGGTAAATTATGCAGTAATGAAATTTAAATGACATCACAGCGATGTAAAAAAAACGATTGCGTAATATTTTGCGACCTGTCATGAATCAAAGTAAATATTTTGAGATTTGCAATTTTTGTTTTTGCAGGTGCGAGATTCACAAGTCCCAGAGCCAGTGTGAATCGTCAACAAGGACGGAAGCGGGCACTGTCCTGCTCCCCCTACTCGGACTCCTTTGACCTCAACTCCATGATAAGGTTCTCCCCCAACTCCCTCGTGTCCCTGGTCAATGGATCGAGAGGGTCTAGCGCGCCCAGTGCCAGCGGCTCTTACGGACATCTTTCTGCAGGTAAACAAGCAAAATATCTCTTTTCTTATCGTTTTTTCTTATCTTAACTAGTTTCTCGTAATAATACCTGTATACTTGATACCTCTCTGTTTATTTATGGCTTTTACCGTTCTTCTTTTTTCACACGAAATAAGAATGAAGTGTCGCCGGTTTAGAATTAGTCATACCCGCACGTTGTCTTTTTAATGACGCTTGTCGGCTTAATTGCACAGGAGAGGGGATGATGCACCAAATAATTATTAAATTCCTGGGGCGGTTTTTTAAACAAGACTTGCTAACATGAAACTGATGATAACTTTTTGCGGTGATGTGGTCCACTGCAAAAAAAAAACTTCTTATTTTTGTGGTTTGAAATCTTTTTAAAACGAGAATAGAAGGAAAAAGTTGTTGATTTTTAAAGATTGCCTAAAGCCAGGATAAAATTGATTCTTGCCCTTTGGCAAAAATGTTATTATTACAATACTTAGAAAAGCGGAAATTCAATCGGTAGAGTACCTTTTTTAAAAGTGGTCACTGATCTGATCAGTGATGATCAAGCTTATTTTCTTTGTTCAAGAAAAGAATTGAAAGTCTTCGGTTGAGATAATTTCCACGCTCATCAGACATGCATATTTCACTTTGGGTAAAATCCGCTCTCAAATCTTCAACAATGTATAACAATGTGCACGGAAATAAGAAAGAAAAGGTTTTGAAACCGTCATCATCGTAATTGTAGAACAGAAGCGATTCACGTTTCATTAAAAAACTGAATTGATCAGGATTGATTGCACGACTTCCCCCTAAAAAGTTTTGTGAGCGTTGGATTGCGGTTGAATGATAAGGCAAAGATAAGGCTAATCAATTCCTCTTGAAGAGCATTGCACGAGTTGCTACAAGCAAGGTTTCAAATCAGGATAAAAACAAGATCAATTTTTGATTGATAATCACCTGATTTTAAAATGCTTGCGGGACGTCCGTAATTTATACGTTTTAATCATAGGAAATGATAAATGTTTGAATATTTAAAATTCTCATCACGTATCAAATAATGATTGTTAAAATGACTGGAAAAAACATCTGGACAACTGGACAATACGAAAACGATTGAAGCAATGAAAACAATTCAAGATCATTAAAACCGTGTTAAAATTATAGAGAGTCAGATATTTAATCATAATCAGATCGTTTTAAATGCAAATGATAATCTAAATGACTGCAGAAGAAAACATTTCCGGTTCAATTTATCAATTGAGCTATTACAATAAAATGAGGCGTCCCGTTGTTCAAATGTTTACCCGAAGAGATGAAAAATTATGTAATTTGTGAAAACTGTTAAAAAATTCCGTTTTCAACGATGAAATGGCAAAAACTTGATTAACTTTGCTCGATTAGATCATTGCCTTTTTGAGGAAATGCCACAAGTGGTCATTTTCGAATTATTCCTTAAAAGTAGAGTTTTTGATAAGTGATGATAAGCAAGTAAACGGTTAACTTGAGTTTTTGCTAATGCGAATTCTCTGCTGGAGAGTTGAATTTGCCACCAGCAGGATAAATAATGAAGTCGTTAATTGTCGGGAAGGGTTGCTCTATAAAATTGAAGATTTTGACAAAAGATAAGCAAATCCTGTCTTGTTAATGACTTACGTAATTTTAAATGTTGCGGAAAATCGTAAACGTCTTGAAACAAAGAAATGCATTAAATTAGCAAAGTTTAGACTCAAACATTAGTTAGAACAACTTAATTATCAAGTTTTTCATATGAAATTGCCTTGAACTTCATTCTTTTCCTGTATTTCTTCAAAGGAAGCTCATCCATCTTCCAGAATGTGAAAAAAGTTTTAAACAAACAAAAACATTTTTGAAGTTTTCAACGCACAGACTGCGCCATTGTGTTAAAAATAACAAAAGAAAGATTGAAGGATGACGAAAAATTCTTATTTTGTTCGCGTCTTGTCGTGATAATTTGAGGTAATGAGGATTTCTAAATTTTAATAATCATCTTGCTTTCCTCTGCATTTTAAACGGCGACGATGTTTTGTAACAAAGAAGAAGCTTTCTTTGTTATTTTTTTGGTGTTAGATTCAAACTTTTGAAGCTTCTGGATGAGCAAGTGTGAAAGAATTAATTGAAACTGCCGACTCATTCTAAAGAAGAACGCCGCCTGTGAAGTCATCGAAAGTGCAAAACTGCAGAGATTTGAGGATAAATACCTGCTCAGTTTTAAAGGTGTCATGTAATAAGTTTTGTATCCTTTTTAGTTTTTCAAGAGGATTTTACGTGAAGATTTGGGGAAATGAAGGATACGAAAAAGGCTTCCTCAGAAATGATTAAAAAATCGTGCTTTTTCTTGGAGTAAATGATTTGGAAAGAAAAGAAACGGAATTTTGAAGAAAGAAGGGTTTTATAAGAAAAATGATGATAGTTTAAATTTCAACAAAATTGAGCTTTTCATCTCAATTGAGGAGCCGTTTATACGCTCCACTGCGCCTTGACATTACCTCTTTGCTTTCTTCATTTCCTTTTTTAAGTGGAGGTTTGCGTGGAGCTATTTTCCGAAATGAATTCAAGTCACATTCAAAGTAATTGTTGGGGAAAATGGGAGATGCGAAATGAATATTTTATTCTGCTTTTAATTTGCTGTCTAAAATGTGATTAGCCGTTGTTCTTAATCCCTTTTAAAATAATAATCTGCTTAATTAACTTTGTTTTTCTGCACAAATACCTTTATTTAAACTAGTCACGTATAATTAAGAGGGGAAAGCGGGCTCGCTTTTTTAAGTTTGTAAATATTTTTTTGTTTTTCTTTGAAACTAAAATCAAAGGACACTTTATGGATCATTCAGGTGCAATAAGTCCTGCATTTGGGATGTCGGCCGGACTTCCGCCAGGGTTTGGATCTGCTGGGATGCCACCACTTCAACAGTTGCAGGCTCATTTGCTGCGAAGTGGACCTCTGGCAGGGTCCCTTCCAGGCTCCCCTTTCCTTCATCACTCGCCCTTCTCTCATTTCTCAGCCCATCAGAGTCTCTACATGCCCAATATTCACCACTCATTGAATATCAAACAAGAGGGGGAAATGACCCCGAAGGCTTCCCCCGGGGTGGGGGCGGTGAGCAGCACGATGGAGGTGGATGAGGTGGGGGTGGTCAACCACAGGAAACAAAAGGTGAGGAAGGAGCCTGCGACAACCACGTCGGGGGCGAATGGGGACGAGAAATGTGATATTGATAATATTAAAGACGAGCCGGCGGACTTTGTCGAGACGAATTGTCATTGGAAAGACTGTGGGCTGGAGTTTTGCACGCAGGAGGAGCTCGTTAAAGTAAGCACAAGCTTCATTTTTAATTATCTATTTGTATATTAAATCACTAATTAATTAATTAAATTATTTAGCATATTACCACGGATCACATTCAAGCGAACAAGAAGTCATTTATCTGCAGATGGAAAGACTGCTCAAGGGAGGAAAGACCGTTTAAAGCTCAGTACATGCTGGTGGTCCACATGAGACGGCACACCGGAGAGAAACCTCATAAGTGCACGGTAAGAAATTAATTAAAATAGATCATCTAAATCTTGCATCTTATTAACCCTCGTGACAATACACAGGTACATTTTAGATGCTTCTTATTTCAAAATCGTGATGCAATTCACAAAAAAAGATGTTTGTCTTCCTTATCATGCTACGATAAACAAATGTATGTTTTTGTGCTAAAAAGAGCAATAACAATTTAAAAATATGCGTGGTTTTCTAAATATTTAAAACATTTAAAGAGGATTCATTAACCGCTTAATTCTTTCTGTTGACGTGATTTATCCCTTGCGGAAGGTTTCTTTAGAGAAATTCTTGATTTATTTGAATGGCAGCGTTTACATTGAAAAAGGTCGTGAAATAAGATTTTTTCAATTTTTGTCTCAGGTAATAAATTTGTGCAGTCAAAATGTTTCATTTTTAAAAATCTATTTGAGGATTTGTTGAGAGCCGCAAAGCAAAAAGCTGCATGATTATGAGAAAATGGAATGGCGCAACTCATTAGCCATGAAAAGACTTACGGCTTGTTTATCTACGGAGATGACATCTATGCTATTCCCATGTTTGGCTGCGCTTTTTTCAGTAAGAGGTTAAAAAAGACTTGTAAAACGGCTTTTGCCGTTGTAAAAACCGATGAAACGGGCTCCGACTCATTGACAATGATGACATCCGTGATTTACTAGATTGCGTCTTGCTTCACATCCATTTTTACTTAATGGCAATCTGTTTAAAATGTTTAAAATGAAAGGATGTCACCAAACAAACAAGCTTTTTTAAAATGTTAAAAGTGCAATTAAAGAGTTTTAAAACAAGGCAGTTAGTCATTCCGATTCTAAATATGGAAGAAAATCGATAAATTTTGCAGATATTGACAATTTATGAAGATTTCAAATGTTAAGGATTTTTAAGATGAGTTAATTAAAAGAATTGGAGGTCAATGTCTTTTGATAGGGAAGTTTAAAAGGTCACAAGTTTTGCATCTTTGGTGGCGCAAATCTAATTAGAATTGGTTAATTAAGATGACTCATGTCTGATTGAGATACTTTTTATAAAATTGAATTTTGGAGTTAAAAATAATTTTTGTTTTTCAGTTTGAGGGATGCTACAAAGCGTATTCAAGACTTGAGAATTTGAAAACTCATTTGAGATCGCATACGGGGGAGAAGCCGTACATGTGCGAATTTCCCGGCTGCACCAAAGCCTTCAGCAACGCTTCGGACAGAGCGAAACATCAAAATCGGACGCATTCTAATGAGGTAAAAATAATATTCTCGTGAGCACTAATTTTATTAAAAAGTTTTTTGTTTTGAGAAATCGTGAGGATAAGATGTAATCAGAGACACGAAGGCCATGTCAAAATCAATATTTGAATTTATTTAAAAAGATTTTTATGATTTCATGAGCAAAAATATTCACGATGCACGTGCCAAATGTAAAAAATAGAATTTAAATGACATTTTTTTGTTTTAATAGAAACCGTATGTGTGCAAAGCTCCGAACTGTAATAAACGCTATACGGATCCAAGTTCTTTGAGAAAGCATGTGAAGACAATTCACGGTCCTGACTTCTATGCGAATAAAAAGCACAAGGGGAATGACCATCCAAGCCCTGGGGACAGGATGGGCAGAGACAATCATCATCCTTCAAGTCCTGGCAATGAAGGATCTCCGAGAAGTGAAGGGATGGGGACGAAAACAAGCGTTTCCAGCCCCAGCATGAAGTCTGAGGATCCTAGCTCTCCACCCCAGCATAGTAGTCCGGGTGGGGCTTCGACGGGAACGGATATGAACGGAGAGCCGATGGATGATCCGATTAGTGACAATAATGTAAGCACTACCAATGATCTTTCTGATGGGTACACAGGAACGTCTCCGATGATGGCTCCGGTGTGGGACCTGAAGGAAGAGGAGGAGGAGGTGGTGGAAGGGGTGGCCCAGTTGCCAGAGTTGATGATGGGGATACCTGTGGGAGGTGGAGGAGGGCATGGAGGGGATGAAGGGATGGGAATGGGAGGAATGAATGATGCCAGGGGTAGGTTTAGAAGTAGGTTGGGCGCTAAAGGGATGATAGATCCTATGCCACCACTTTCTCATACTCACGGGCCGAGAAGAGGCTTTGGAATTGATAATCTCAATAAACGAATAACTGATCTCAAAATGGGTGGCCCGACGGGTGGTGGCGGTGGTGGGGCACAGACAGCAATGCCTGGAATGAATGGCTCTGATCTCAATCCTAGACTTCCTCATCCTAATTTGGTAAGTAATTAATATTTTAACTATTCCAAATGTCTTTTGTTTTTAATTAACCGTAATCAATTAAATTTTCATTTTTAGACTGTTTTGAAACCACCTCAGTCCGTTTCTACGAACAGACGTGACAGTGGCAACTCTACAATCAGTGGTTCCTTCTACGGAAGCAGTCTTCGTTCCGATGGGGGCCAAAATAGTCGCAGGTCAAGTGCAATGTCCCAAGTGTCCACCGCCCTTCAAGGGATCTCACCTTCTAATGGAAATGCAGGTCGCGCCGTGGTGAATGCCTCGCCATACGACCCCATTTCTCCTGGAAGCTCTAGAAGATCCAGTGGAGTTGAACAGCAACATCCACACCACCACCACCTTGTTCAAGATAATCAACCTAATTCACTTGCTTCCTCCAGCAATACTTTAACTTCCTCTGTGCAAGCTCATTTCCAAAGGCTGCACAGACGCGCTTTGGGGCTCAGTGGGGATTACGACATTGAAAATGATGGGTCCACCAGCACCCTTGCTGTGGCTCCTCATCAAGGAAGTGGAATGCGAGCTGAAACCAACAACAGCTCAGCTTTTGCACATTTTATCGGAACAGGGAGACCGATTGGAAACTCGCAAGAGATCCGGAGAAACTCAGATCCTTGTGGAAGTGGAAGTCGGCAGCCTGGCGCGTTCACTGGAATGGGCAATCATCACCATCACCACATGAACGCTTCTTTCCTGCAACGCCATCAAAGTCATAATAATTTCCATCACGGAAATAACAACTCTGGAGGTGGCAATCACGGCCCCAATCCCAATGGAAAGGTTGATGGGTCTTTTGGAGATGATTTTATCATGCCTGATGATATGGCCACTTATCTTTCTGAAGTGCAAGGAGGAGCTAACCCCAGGCCAAGCACTTGTCCTCCTGCCTCAGTCCAAAATCTTCCTCCCCCTCCTCCATACAATCAAGCTGTAACTACCGGACATAATAATAATGCTCTGAGCCAGAGCGGAGTGAGACAGCATAATAACCAAATGGCGCAGCAGAATATCCCTCATTATAATAACAATGGGTATGGCAATATGGGAAGTATTCGAAGTCCTGTGAATTACGCGAGCAGTGTGAGCAGCCAGTCTGCAGCAGTTCCCAGTCCGTACACGCAAGTGAATAGTCCTGCTTACTCGCAATCTTCCGTTATGTCTCCGAAAAATCCGTCAGTTCCTATGCACTCCCCCATGTCTACTTCGTGCATGAGCCCAGCGGCCATGGTTCCCCCAAGTCCTTCCTCTGTCCATGGAAATAACACCTCCAATGCTGTAAATAGAAGTCATCAAGCTCCTCCAAGTGTCCAGCAGTTGAGTAATAACATGATGACTCCAGCTGCTAATCCGGCTTATTGCCCACAGCCACCAGCTGCAGGAATACAATCTAATGTTGCCCCAGTGCATCAAAATCCTTCCCAGATGGCTACTCCAGCTCAACAACCTCAAAATTATAGTTATCCTGCTAATCAACAACAACAGCAACAGCAGTTCCAAGGATATTCCAATGGTTATGGACCAAATGGATATTATCCACAAAATGTGCAAAATCAGCAGTACAATCATCAACAGCAGCAGCAGCCAAGCGGTGGCTTCTACAATGCCAACAGCAGTCATTACCCAGCAAATTACCCACAGGGGAGCTACCCCGCCAATGGAGGTGCTGCCCCTTCTCAAAACTACGGTTACAGCAATAACAATCAGTCTTATAATAACTGCCAATGTCCTCCTCAACAACATGGGCCCAATAACCGAAACCATTCTCATCAACACCAGCAGCAGCATCAGGCCCCTTACTGGCCACAAAATCAGTCCCATGGACAGCCACAGCACCCAAACCAAGCCCATCCTCCTGCTCAAAACGCTGCAGCTCCAGTTTACCCACAAGGGCACCATCATCACAATCAAACCCAAGCCCAGTGGAATGCCCAACATCCTCAAATGCAAGGACAGAACGGTGGTTATCCCAACAATTGGAATCCTTCTCAAGGCTACCCCAATGCTAACGTCAACCACTCTTCTAATTTCAACAAGTGTCCACCCCAAAACACAGACGTGAAACCTTTGCGAAGGAACCACGAAATCCAGTGCCAGTCTGTAACTAGCCAGAGTCAGTCCAGTCAACGAATGCCTTCCTCTGCTCCACACTGCAGTCGAGGTCATCACCACCCTTCCACTGCTTCTGCCGCAACTGCTCCCTCCGGCCCCAGACCCAATGCCAACGCCAATCCTACCTTGTGCATGAGACCTGATACGTATCAAAGAACGTTGGAGTATGTGCAACAGTGCCAGTTGTGGTCTTCTGGGGAATACAAGCCGTCCGCAGCCCAGCCAGAAGCTGTTTCAAAGGACCCTTCCAATCCTTTGTCTCCTGATAGTACAACAAACGACAAAAACAAAAACGGACCCGCAGCAGCCACTGCAAAGCCTTCTCTGTAAATTCAACGAACTTACTAACCAGCCTTAAATTATTATTGTGACCAATACTGTGTGTAGCTAACTTTCGCTTTCTCCAGAAAAAATAGGTTTTAGATGAATGCAAACTTTGTGCCATGTAATTTATAGTGAAAATTGTGTGACGGTTTCTGTTTGGATGATTTTTTATCTGTTTTGATAAGGATAGTAAGGATACCTGACTCTCTTCAATATTTAATTCCTATTTTACACTTTATTTTGCTCTGATTATATTTTAGTCGTACATAGTCCAGCCGTGTTTCTTGCTGGTGATATCATACCCCAATGGTATTAGCCTTTGTAAACTATTTTGTGGAAAATTAGGGTAATTATTTTAGTAAACTACCTTTAGATTACATCTGAACCTCACGCCTATTGAATCTCAAATAAATTATTGTGAATAATGAGCCTTAACTCTATTCGAGGCCTTTGAAAGTGTAAAGTAGTTAAGATTGTTATGATGAACCATTTTAAAAGTAATTTTGTCAGTATTCATTACGATTTCGATGTTTTTAACTACCCATTTTTTATTGTAAAATTGTGTGACTTTTTTGTTAATTTTAACGTGTTTTGTTAATATTTTAATTTTCGTAGCGCTTTGTTTTAATGTAATTAGTTTTACAATTATTGTGATGTAATCATAATGTAATTTGTTTAGAGTTTCATTCAATTGACGAATGTAAAAATGCTAATTTAAGCGAAAAGAATGTATGAATACTTAATGTAAGTAAATAAAATGTGTAGATTTTAAATATTATGACAGAAAAATGTAATAGTTAAGAAAGAAAGTTTTTGTGGAAGAAGAAACTCAATCAAAAGAAAAGCAATAAAGAAATATCAATTTGAAATATATAAACAATTGGTTTTTGTTCCTGAATTTCATAATTGACGTAATTTTAAGGCTAAAGCATCCTGGTACTAACAAAACTTTTAAGAACTTGCATTTTTACAAACATCGCGTCACTACCCGTAGTCAACCAAGATAAGTTCCTCAAATAGTTTTAAAGGACATCCTCAAATCCTCCCTAGATTAATACAGGGGGGTTTATGATCTTCTTAATCAGGGTTTTATGGAGCTTAGACCTGGAGATAATGGAGAAGGAAGATGTTCGCAGTTTGAATCGTCCTATTCTATTGGACACATGGAGAGAGATGAAACAGCAGAGAACGAACATGATAAGGAGGTTAAGTCAATTAACATAAAGTTTGAAAGACTTTTATTCCACTCTTTCTGAAAACATTGAGGAATCACCTTCAGCTACCGCACAATTGGAATCGTAAGTGAAAGGGTGAAGATTGACCCACCAGTAGCTACCTCCATGGAGAACCACCACCAACCAGTACTAAAACTATTCATAGGATACCATCACCGGAAGTCATTACACTGCCTTCGTCACCTGAAACAGTAATGGAGGTAGAGAAAAGCCCTTCTCCTTACGCCCTCGCACTCGTTCTATCACCGGTACAAAGATAAACAAGGTAAAAAACAACTTCCTAATTGTACTTACCAAACTCATGTAATTTTTATAAGATTTATTATATAAAAATGATTTTTTGTATAACAGCAAAATCCAGTTCCGCCGGGATTACCTACGTCCTCCAATCAAATCATCAAACAGGGGCACTTGAACAAGTTTTTCCTTAAACTTGGCACAAAAGCCGGTCTTAAATCAACAAAACGAAACGCATGGAATTCACACAATCATCGTCTTCACCTTAATCATCTTATTCTCCAGCCCTTGGTCAAATCACAAAGCAAACCTTTACAATGCCCTACATGTTTCAAGACGTTTAAGTGGCGTCAGCATTTACGCAGACACCAGTTAAGTCACGCACAAGAATGCCCTTCAACTGTTCAGTGTGTTCCAAAGGATACTACAGAAGGGATACTTTAAAGAGGCATGAATGGTCTTATATTTTCGTCAAGCCTTCTCAGAAACCTTCAGCTACAGCAGAAGCTTTGGTTGCTGCGACGAATTCCAATCCTCCTAGACTATCCGGATCCGTCGAGTCTAATAGAAGCAGCGTATTCTTCAGATGAAGAAGAGGCAGCAGATTCGCCGAATGCTGGGGGACTTGCTCAAAAAGAATCTTGTGCAGCTACCTACGAGTGCAATTTGGAGCCTTCTACTTCCGCTTCCAATTTAGGGTCTTCCATCTCCGAGTTGTTGGTGCCTTTATCTTGAGAACCTGTTAAACCACAGCTGCGATCAAAGCAATGTCATTTCTGTTATAAGGTTTTTGCACAGCCTTGTCGTCTCCGAAGGCATCTCACGATTCACACCGGAGAGAAAAACTATGTCAAATTTGTTTGGAACGTTTCTCTAGAAATGACCGTTTGAAAGAACACATCAGAAAGGTTCACATTAACGGAAAATCCCCTAATTCTACTGCCAAACGGCCTGCTTCTGCCTCAACTCAGTCATTGCAAAATTCAAAGTCTCCAAGAAAAGGAAATCAGTGGCGAAAAAGGGAAAACAAAGTGCAAAGTGTGGTCCAGGGTAGGGATGAAAAAACAATCGGAGGAATTTTAAATGTACAACTTGTTCTAAAGCCTTCCCGACTAATTTCCGTTTGGAGCGTCATGTACGGAGTCATAATGGAAGAAAGCCTTATTTATGTACAATTTGTCTGAAACGGTTTACACAAAATTACGTACTTACAATGTACTTGTATGTTAACAATGTACATCGTGTTGAGATCTAGTTTCAGTTTCAATATTGTTAATTTTAAATAGGATGCGAGCAAAGTCATCATTGCATAGTTGGTGAAAGTAGAATGTTGCATAATGCCCCCAAGGTTAGTAAGGTACGGAAAGGTTTTAGAGAGATTAGGCCGTAGAGGCATTTGTCGGATTAATTGAATTGTTAATGTTTTCATAGCATGAAATTATTGAAATTATGCAGATCAATAAGAAATATTTGAAAAACACAGCTCATCAAAACGGAATAGACCCACCCATTTCGATGTGATGAGAGAAATAATTTTCGGTTTAGAGAGGTGAAAATCTACGTATTTTGCATTAACCTCCTTTTCCTTGTTCTTTCATGAGCTCCTGATTAATAATTAATTAGGTTTACAAAGCAGAATGTCCAAGCTGGACATTTCTCTTCCAGTTTTACCTGCAAAATGTTGATAATGAAGGTGTTTAATACTGTTTAAGTTTGTATAGCTGAATCATTCAAAAGAATGGATGAAATTGGATTTGGATAGTTTAGAAATGATAATTTTTATAGATCTTAACTCTGCTTACGAATGAAATTATTTACCCGGGGAATTATGTCTTGATAGCAATGAGTCATAATATTCATTAATGTAATTAAAATTAGCGTAAAAATGTTGATAATTAAACCAATTGTATTATTATTATCCGTTTAAAAAGAGAAAGATGGGAGAATGGAGATGATGGACAGGTTTTATTGTTTTTCACTTGCATCGCTCGTGTTCCTATCCTGTCCTATCCTATCACACATCAAACAATAAAAACGGGCGAATAAAATTGCATTGAAAATGTAGATAATCTTTGAAGATGGCACGAAAGCTGAAGTGTGGGTGGCCAATTTGATGGCTGATGATAGGTCACGCCACTCCAACATCCACACCATCACACTTTCAAAAAATTACACCTCTCCTACCGTTTTACACTTTAAACACTATCTTAAATACATTAATTATCCAGCATTTTTTAATAATTTGCATAGTGCATTGTTCACGATTGATGAAAACATTTAATAATTACGTAATGAAGGTGGGTGGGTGGCTTGTTAGAAATGGGATTTCCGGACCATTTCAGATATTGACAAAAAATCGAATCTTTGAAACAAAAAATGTAAAATTTGTTCCTTCCCACATCCTTCTGCACCCTGGACACAATAAAAAACAAAACTGGTCAAGTGAAAACTATCACGAAACAAAGTGGCCACTGACCACAGAATTTTTATTTCCTCTCATCAAAAACACGTACAATTCAGAACTGTTCTTGTTCAGACTAATATTTTGCGTCATTGAAAAGAATAGAATTGTTTTTTACAAATGGAGTAATTACGGGTAATTATCATTTTGAAACCAGTTGATGATGGGATAAGTATATGATAATCAGCCTGGGGGACAGAACAGCAGAAAAGATCGTTACGGAATTCTTTGGTGAGTGAGCAGATAATCTAGCAAATAACAAAACGAGCTTGATATCCTTTTTAAAACAGAATGATTGGAAGTGGACGAAGATGTGAAGAAGGTGATGATTGTTGATGGCTAATTTAACACGATGAAGCATTCCGATCATTTATTCGGCCACTTCATCACATCACTATTTTTCCTAAAAAGCCGCCCATCTTTTTTGATGACCAAAACTGCGGTTTTGACGAGAGTTTATGTGAATGTTGGAGTAATGCGCAGTAGCCGTGCGTGTATTGAAAGAAGGAGAGTAACCGTCAAGAAGAAGCTGATTGAAATGTTTTCCAAGTCAACTACGTGAAAATGATATGTTTTCGTCTTCATCTGTCATGTCTTCGAAAGTGAGGCTTGTTCTGGTCAAAACGAAAGTACTCTTCTTCGTGTCAAATATTAAAACAGGAAAAATTAAGGAATTTTTTTTAAAATTCGATTTTTTATCGCGTAACAATGAAAATAGCCGGTGTCCGCTTCGTGCTGGACAAGGAATGGATGGGGAGTGCGAGTGATTGTGTAATTATATTTCGCTCGAGTAATTATTTGTACATGCGATGATTTTTAAAATGGAAGAATTATTTTGAAGGGTGAAAGTGTTTGTAATGCGCTTATCTTAGATTAAATTGAACTTAATTGCATACTTATCTTTATCATTTGAAGGCTCAAAACAAAAGAAAATCAATTTTCATTTATTGCATTAATTGCATCTTCATAATCATCAGTTATCGTTGCCATTTGTGTGAAATATTTTAAAATGAGGGACAAGAAAGAAAGCAAAATGGAAATTCTAAGTAATCTTCTTGGTTCAGCAGGAGCAGCGTTTTCTTTTTTAAAAAATCTTCATTTCTGAATGTTGTGGATTTAATTGTTGTGTTCTTAGCAAGGCCGTCCCGTCTCGCCAGTTTCCTTGCGGCGATCTTCAGGGACGGGGACAGTGGCGGAGAGGGCAATGTTGCGGTCGGTTTTGGTGAGGGGCGTGTCGGCAGCGGCGGCCACCCTTCCCCTCACGTCCAGCGCCTGTTTCTCAATGACAATCACTTCGATTCTTGTTCTCGAGCTCTTGCTCCAAGTTCTGGAGGAATCCCTGCAACATGTTGAGCGCCTTCTTTGCCTCGTTCACTTTGATTTGGATGGCCTTGACAGAGGCGCGGAGCTGGAGCACTTCCTGTTGCAATCCGTACTGAGCATCGTCCCTAGGTGAGCTCAACTCCAAAGCGGTAAGTCCGGTTCTCCAGCCGTGTCTCGGCCAACTTCATTTTATTCGTTTTGTCCATCAGCGCATCTTCCAAGTCTTGAATTTCCTTCTCAACTTTGCACATTTCTGCCAAAATCTTCTGCCGCTGATGGGCCAGGTCGTTGGCGGCTTTTGTGATTTCATGAAGCCGCTTCCGCATTGCAAAATCAGTCATTTCTTGCTGGGCCCGGATGTCATTGTAAGTTTGGTCAATGGCCAACAGCATGGCTTCCCTCAGCTTCACTGAATTGGCAAGCTCGCAGTCCGCACGGAGCTTGTTGTAGCGGCTTTGCTCCTCCCAGGCTTGCGGAGTCATCATTCCTGTGGGGACGCGGAGGGGGTCGGGCCGGAATGAGATTTCCGCTGAGGTTTCATTCAGATTCAAAAGGTAGCGGTCAATGTCCAGCGAGAGGATCTTTTCGGAGAGGTCGCGCAGGAGTTGCTGGCGGATCTCTTGGAGACGGGCCATTTGGTGCCAGGCCTCCTGAGCTTTCTTTTCCAAAAGGTTTCGAGCATCTTTCAAAAGACAAGTTTCCTGAAAAAATTAATCAGAAATGAAAAAGTTAAATTATGTTGACACTTTAATGAACTATTATTTAATTAAATACTCAATTAAATGAAACTCACTTTAGTCAATTCCTGCAACGGCTCGTCAATAACGTTATCATTGCCCCGGCGCTGGCCCCGAATGCTCAGAATCTCATTGACGATGTCCAAATCAATGACTTTTGTTTCAATGGCTTGTTCCACGGCTTCCTTGGCCTGTCCGATTTTATTCAATTCCTTGTCAACGGCCACCACCGTTTGTTCCAGAGCCACCCGCCAATTGTCTATTTCAGTGATCCGCTCCCGAATCCGGTTGTTGTTTTTGTAAGTGTCCCACCGGGCTTGAATGCCCGCCTCGTTGCGCACGGAGCGCCCTTCATGGCGAATTCTCAAAAGTGTCTTCTCTTTGCGCCTCCGCCTGGTTGGCGAAGTTCCAAGTGAACGTGTCCCAGTCACTCTTTGTCAGCCTCTCCGCCGGCTTCTCCATCCGGCAAGTTATCTTTCCCAACATTTTAATTATCAGCTGACTACACTTAACTTTATCTTAATTGCTGATTAGTTTAATTTAAGGAGTGGCAAAAGTACGTAATTGCGTGAGAGAACGAACGATAGTGCAAATGTGGCTAAAATGTCTGCAGCAGCGGAACAGAAGTCTTTGGAAAGAGCAATTTCCCCAGTTTGATCCATAAAATCGATCGAATACGCTTCCATATCAAAATTGATTCCAAAATAATTAGAAACGAAACAGAAATAATCTCGTTTCCACGGTACACTTTACATACATAACTTCGATACGACTAGTTCAGTCTCTCATTGCCCCAGTGCATACAAAAGGAGATGATTTCCTTCATTTTTCAAACCTGTCACCTTCAAGATAAGCTGAAGCTGACAAGTTGAGTGTTGCCCTCTGCGGCAAAAGTCATTACAGCGAAAGCTGTCAAAACATTAACCACAGAACAAAAATGAGCTATTCGGTTTTTTATGAAAATGCAGGCATTAAAAAGAAGGCTGGGTGCGCATAATACGATGATTAGAGGAAAGAAAGGAAATCCTTCGACGGTTTGGCTTTTGTTTTTACTCAAAACCAACGTTTTTCTTTTAAAAAACCATTTTTGAATAGATTTTTACAAGTAGACAGAAATATTTTGTAGACACTGATGCTCGAATGCATTAACTTGAGCACCCACCCTTCTTTGCTCACCCTCGGCTCATTTCCGGAGAGAAATGGAATTAACCACAGAGGATCCTTATCACTCGTCTTACAACTTAATTAGAGACAAGTGAGACTAGAAGAACTGCCTTTTTGTTTTAGTCAGGGAATGGAGATGGGGTAGAAGAGGATTTGAAATGGGCAGGTTGCATGCAATCACATGTCATTATCAAACTGTAGTTTATTTGTAAGTTTAATTTTGATGAAATCTGACTAGAAACTAGAACTGAATTGAAGTGATCCCATTCAAGAGCTGATGGGGATGCTCTCTGCTGGCGTTTTAGCCAAAGTCATGCAGGTTGAGAAAAGATGAGTGGAGAAAACTAACTTTTCTAATCGGTCTATTGCAATTGCAAACTATCAAAACATTTCTTTATCTGCGTATCTTTTCGACTAAATAACCTAACGTAACTCACCTAATTATAAAGTTTAGGTTGGTAAATGTTAGGTTAAGCAAGTAATTATTGTTTACACACGTTCGTTTGATAATGATGCAATTTAATGAATTAATAAAGTGTTCAAGGGGCTGAGTAGGCAATTATATTTATTAACTGTGTGCTAGGCAGCTTTTAAAAAAAAAACTACGCAATATTTAAGACGCACCTTTCATTACCTGCAACAAACTTTTCTTATCAAGTTTAATTATTTAATTGAAATTGTATTGATAGCTGCATTGTGTGCATTTAACTGACTTTCTTGAAATGTCTTCATTTTCAAATTTTCCTTTAAACCAAACGCATTGTAATTTCCAATATTCTAACTCAACATGATTCCCCTTTCCATTTTCAAGTTAATATTTTTAACTATTTTAATTAACTGTGCAAATTCCTTCCAACTTGAAAGAGTTGTGCAAAAACTGGAAACCCCGCCAAATGAAACTGAACTCTCAGAATTGCGAAATCTTATTAATTGGATAATTAACCATTCAATTGGAAAAGTGGGGAATTTGAGAGTGATAACTTCAACAACGCACGGGACCAATTCAGCCCTTCGTGGAATAAGCAAATGGACGGAAAGCACTGTTACAAGTGGAATGCTGCAAAACTACGGAGATATAGGAGTATCTTCAGTTATAATTGTACATCTTCAAAACCTGGACATCTTCAAAGGTTCCAAAGCATTTCCAAACGGAACAAGTCTTTACAAATGGATTAGGCGCTATTCCAGCCGCAAACGAGATCACTTTTTATTCATTGGCCCTGATGATTTGATAAATTCCGCTTGGAATGATCCAGATTTAAACAAATTAAAATGGAAATGGGGGGTTTCCACCAATTCCAGGAAAATATTCATTTCAACCTCATTCAAAAATAAGAATCCACTTGGTCCGGCCATTTACAAAACCGTTGCAGACTTTTCTCAAGATTTCAAACCGGAAATGTTCACAATTGGCCACAACATTCGCGGGCGCACGTTTAAAATCACGGGATGGACAAGTTGCACCCCTTTCTTCTTTGCCGAGTACTCTCCCTCCGGTCAGATAACGTTTGACGGGACACATTTCCGTGTTTTTAACGAATCCTTAACCCTCTTTAACTTCACATTTAATCTCCAACCAAGTTTCGACCAATCTTACGGAGAACTCCTTGAGAATGGGTCGTGGACCGGGATGGTGGCCGACATGGTTGATGAACAAAGAAATTACGACATTTGCATCCACATTGGTCCCCAGCTAGTTTGGGACCACATTTACGAATATTCCATTTCTTTAGTCTCTCTGAAACTATTTTTCGTAACTGTTCCACCCAAATTGGAAGTTCACTGGCAAGCTTTCCTCCATCCTTTCAGCCTTACAATTTGGATCTGTATTTTGCTAACCTTAATCGGAATGAGTCTCCTTCTCTATTTATTTTTAACTGTTCCAACATCAACTAAAACTCTGCCCAATTCATTATGCTTCACTTCCATAATCCTTCCATTTCAAATTGCTTTGGAACAACATTCCAACATCCCGAAAGAAACCCGGGTGCTAGTAGCTGCCTGGCTATTCTCAGCGATTTTAATAACCACCGCTTACAAAACAGAGATAATGTCCTCTTTAACCTTTCCAAGTCCTCCGATTATTCCAAAAACAATTCCAGAGTTGGTCTCCAGACCTGACTACTCCCCAATAATTAACGCGCGGGGGGTAGTTGAGATTTACATTTACGAAACGACGGAATCTCCAGCGATAAAAGCTCTGTTGAAGAAAGCCAACATTGAAGGAGATTCAATAAAGTGCTTGGAAGCCACAATTCTAAACCCAAAAACGGTTTGTTTCTCATGGTGCCCCATTCTCCTTTCTTTAGCGGCTCAGGAGCTCTCAGTTGACCTCAACATTGAGCCTTACGTTTTATCAACGGATTTCGTTGCATTTACCCATTTGGCCGTTGGATTTAAAAAAGATTCACAATTTATTGACGGATTTTCATTAATTATCTCCAGCTTTTTCGAATCCGGACTCACGGACGTTTGGGGAAAGGAGATTTACACGAAACAAAAGAAAATGGGGATTTCAAAGACGAGCAACTCTTCAAAGTCTTCAAAAGTGATTCGGAAATTGGAAGAGATTACGGACGAGTTGAAAGGGATCAAAGGTGACATGCAACCTTTAAAAATTAAACATTTAAAAATGATGTTTAACATTGAATGGTTTGGATTGGCTTTGGGAGCGGTAGTTTTTATTTGCGAGTTTTGTACAAAACGAGGATTTTTAATTGCAAAAGAAGTTTTGAACAGGTGGAGCCAAAAATTTATTATTTTTAGGAGAAATTCCATTAAAAAGCCTATGATGATGAGGAACCCTGGATTTAGGAAAAGAGTTGGCCATTCTTGGACAAATGACATTGCATTGATTGAAGTTAGTAATTAAGTGATGCAATGGTATTGTATATTAGTGAAGGTTACTTGCTTAGCTTAGATATTATATAGCAAATAGAAATATGTTCCACTTATCTTTACTCCATTAAGATTTACCCATTCTTTCATTATGAATGTGCAAATTCAATAAATGCATTACTACAAACCAATAACTTTCTCTTTGAGTAAGGAAAATTATTATACTTATTATAATTCTAATGTAAGAAAGATTTCGCTTGGAGCTACTTAAACTTGTGGGAGGAAATTGAACGTGGGTAGACGAAAAACGTACATTCTGTACCAAATATTAATTGATATGGAATTATTAATTTATAGTTAGATACATCTCTGGGATATTATACCCAGTTATTTAATTCACTTATTTTTTGCCATTTTATTATCTTATTTCATAATTAGCATCTATGAATCGTATAATATACCCTGCTATTATCGACTCTTGAAAAAATGAAGTTGTCAACACCATATAGCTCATTCATTAAAAAATACTTCCGTAATTAATTTTGCATGCTCATCATTATCTTTCTCTTTTTTCTGCTCATAATGGAATTCAGAAAAAACGGTTTAACGAGATTTGAAGCTGATAAGTCCACAAAAAACGACAATTAGGAACTAATGAGCAATGCCAATTTGGAAATAAGCAATTCCCTGGAATACATAAACAGTTATTAAATTAATTAAGAATGGACATAAACACTTTAATAAGATCTTCCCCTTGGGTTTTGCACAACATTTCTAATTAGTCCTTGTCTCAAGGTTTTACCTGCTTGTATAAAATTGCACAACAAAAGGAACTCAAGAGGATCAGTTTCTTTAAGATGGAAATTAGAAACTTCTTAATAAATATCGCAACTGATAAGAAACCATGTTTTTAAGAAAGTTATGGAGTTTGCCCCTTTATATTTTCATTTTTACCTTTATATCTCTCATAAACACTCAAAATCTTATCATTTCAACTACGATAATACCCAAACTTATCAATTTCATGGATTGGATAAGCCCACAACGTGTCCACCTTTCCAAATATTCAGTAAAAATAGTTAGCATTGGATCCAGCCTACGTATTCCAACAACCGAATGGATGGAAAGTTTTGGGAAAGTGAAGCCAATCATTTCTGGAGCTGTAGCCCGAAACCTAACCGTACATCCACTGATGGTCGTGTTTCTTTTAAATGAAAATGTTTCCAAAGAAGACAATTACAATTTTATCACGAGCTGGATGAAATCCTACGCAAACAAAAGATTAGACCAGTTTATCTTCCTCGGAAGTAAAAACCTTATTAAATCCCTGTGGAGGGAAAATATAATTTACAAACTTCGTGGAAAATGGGGTTATTCTCTGGATACTTCAGAATTTGTGATGAGAATTGAAGGAAACCCTCAAGTTCCTGGATTCTCTTCAGATTTTAATCAATTTACCCCGAATCCCTTTGAAATCGGAGCAAATATCCGAGGAAGGCACTTAAACATAGTCGGGTTTGCTCACGTTCCTCCGTATCATTTCTGGAAAAACGATTCACAGGGAAACCCTGTATTTGACGGGTCACACATCAGAATATTCCACCAAACCTCATTAAATTTTAACTACACGTTTAAAATCGACTCATCAGAAGCCGCAGGAACGTACGGTCGGCTCTTAGAAAACGGCACGTGGATCGGAATGGTCGGTGATTTATACAACGACGAGTTAAACTACGACTGCATCACATTCATCGGTTCCCAACTTGCTTGGCAAAACCTGTTCGAGTTCGGTGGTTCCATGTCCGGAGCCGGACTCTATTTTATCACTGCCCGACCCAAGGCAGAAATCCGTTGGCAAGCTTTCTTCTACCCATTCCGTCCAAAACTATGGGCCACTTTGGGAGTTGTATTCTTGATTGTTGTTATTTTAATCGCTTTTCTATTAAAATTCAGCAAATCCTCGTTAATTACCTCATTCATTTTTACATACAAAGTGCTTGTCGAGCAAACAATAGGCGTGCCAGAGCACACCCGAGGAATCTCTGGACCTTGGCTTTTATTCTCGATAATAATCGGAACCGCTTATAAAAGCGAAGTGATGTCGTCCCTAACATTCCCATTTACAGAAAAGCCTCCAAATACATTTGAAGCCGTTGCTCACCGCCACGACTACACCCCCACATTAAACAACATTGGCGGTTTGGAAGTCGACTACTTTAAAAGCACCGACTCTCAAGTGGTCACCCAAATCGCGCACCGTCTCCAATTTGAGCCGGACACAATAAATTGCATTGCAAAGACTATTATAAAACCAAAAACGGTTTGCATGGGATGGTTCCCATTTATATTCTACGTCGCAGCGGAAAACGCTTCGCCGGACACGCGGGTCTCACCAATTCTCATTTCCACAGATCCAATCATGCCCACAACTTTAGCCGTCCCGTTCAAAAAAGAGTCCGGGTTTGTCGACGGGTTTTCCCCAATTCTCATGGCTTTGTTTGAATCCGGTATTTACACAACGTGGGAGAACGACGTGCTCCACTTCCACAAGAACAAAGGCGCCGACAATTACAACGCCAACCCAAACACGTTGCTTAACAAAAGCTTGAGATCCATCATCGACAATATCATGGGCGTTGGGAGTCAGTCCCTCAAAATGTCAAATTTGAAAATGATATTTGGCATTCTAATAATTGGCATTGTGAGCGGGATTTGCAGCTTTATTATCGAGTTTCTCGTTGGATTCATGACTCTGAGGAATAATGCTGTGATGGTTCCGCCGTTAGGAATGGTATTGGCTGTGGCCAGTCACCCGAATCCTTCTGAACAAAGGAAAAAGTAAACATGTAAATTACGTAACCGAAAAAATAGCAGAATTGAATTAGGTCACACCCTCATTGTAAATAAGCTTTGATTTAACATGCTTTCTTTCATTTTTATACATTTAATTGCAATAAAAAACAAGTAACAATTTCCAATGATTGTTGACTTTTTGACTAGTTAAAATTCACTTTGTTTATCATTATCATCAAAAAATATCCAATTCCAGGTATAAATTATTATTTTTTAGAAAATAGCGAGATTTCTGTGCATCAAAACAAAAAGTGCATTTAAAATTTTCATAAAAATTCAATCCAAATTCTGTGGACGGAGTTTTGAATGATAAAACTCACTCATAAAATGATCCCCTCTTATCAATTTTACAATTTTGCGGAGGTGAGCAAAAATCTTTGAAAAATGTCATCACTCGAGCAAAAAGTTTCATCTGAGGAGCTGAAAAATGAAGTTTGACCTCATTAATTATGCAAAGTATGCAAATCACACAACCATTCGTCTCCGATTTACTTTTCCACTTTCTCTCGTCTTTAAAATTCAGAAACAGCTGTCAAGTTTTTTGGGAAATAACTAATTTAGATGTGATATTTTGTTTTTGTTTTGGAGGAGTATTTTTTAATTAGCGATATTTATTTTGTCTTGTGGTTTAAAAAACGTAGCAAGGACATTTTGTAATTTAAACTATTCCGGAGTCCTGTTCCTGTTTTGAATATGTTTTCTAACATTCGTTTCAGGAATGTTAAAAGGAAAGTCAAATTGTGGTTAGGAGGGGCAAATAAGGACGAGGATAACAAAAGGAAGATGGAGGAAAGCGTTGCTTTGGAAAAGCTGACCCCTTCTTCAAAAAATACAGGGGAAATCATTAATGAGGTGTATGATGCTGAGCAAAAGGTAAATAACTTTTTATTATTCCATTCAAAATTACTTTCTAAATCTAATAGTTTCTAAATGATATATTTAAGGTTGAGCTTGGATCGGATAAGAACGAAGGGAGTTGGGAAAGTCTAGACTGTGATATTTTATTTGAAGACGACGGTAAGACTAATAACTGCAAGGTTTTAATGGTTATTGTGCTATTTTCACAGTTAATAATTTAGCTTTATGATTTACAGACATGGACAGAGCAACCACATCTTCCACTGCAGTTAATCGTCGCGTCCAAGCGTTGCGTGTGAAAGTTAAAAACAAGAAGAAAACTAAACAAGTTGCCGTTAAGAAGAAACCATTAAATACAGAAAATACTCAAGCTGAAAGGAGAAGCAGGAGCTCTTCAAACCGTCGAAGCAGTTCTGGATCAGGATCATATGCGTCAGCTAGGGAGTCTGAGGATCAAAACGAAGAAGCTTTGATTGATGAAGAAGATGAGGAGGATTTGTATGGATATTTAGATACTACAGGTTCCAGGTCTGGTTCACCTCCAACTTCTGACGAGGACGAGAATGAAGAAGATGAACAAGAAGAACAAGAGGACTATTGCCGTGGAGGATATCATCCTGTGAAAGTCGGGGATGTTTACAATATGAAATACCACGTGCTCCGCAAACTCGGATGGGGCCATTTCTCTACAGTGTGGCTGTGTTTTGATAGATTCAAGAAGCGATACGCAGCTCTGAAAGTGGTCAAGAGTGAAGATAAATACACGGAAACTGCAGTGGATGAAATTAAAATTTTGCGAGCAATAATGAATAAAGATGCCATGGACCCTGCTAGGGAAAGGGTTGTCCACCTTATTGATGAATTCAAGGTCTGTGGGATTCACGGGATGCACGTTTGTATGGTGATGGAAGTTCTCGGTTGCAATCTCCTGAAACTAATCACGAGTTCAAACTACAAAGGAATTCCCTACGCCAATTTGAAAATCATTCTGCGTCAAATTCTCGAAGGACTTGATTATTTACACAGAAAGTGTAAAATAATTCATACAGATTTGAAACCAGAAAATATTTTACTTGTTGCTGACGAAAACTATCCGAAATTTTTACACGAGGAAGCAAAACAATGGGATTATTTAGGGATACCGTACCCAGAGCATGCAATTTGTAATCTCCCGGAGGATGTTAAGAGCAAAGTTTACCCTGTTAAGCCATCAGCCAGTTCTACATCTGATGGAACAATTTCACGGAGCAAGAAAAAGAAGCTCAAAGCTAAAGCAAAAAAACTTCAGCAACAATTGGAAACAAAAGAGAATGAAGCTAGCGCGGAAGGCGCTGAAAGTAATAAAGACATGGAGATTCCTTCTAGTCAGATAATTAAGGAAGACGGTGCATCGGGTGATCCCAGCGCGAATGTATCCACTCAGCACATCAATTCGGAACAGAAAGAGCTTAAATTGGAGCCTTATCAACTTCATCCCGATCCTTCTAAAGAGGTGTGTGAGAATATGCAAATCAAAATAGCTGATCTGGGCAATGCTTGCTATGTTGATCGACATTTCACGGATGATATTCAAACACGTCAGTATCGAAGTTTAGAAGTAATCATTGGAGCTGGCTATGGCACGCAATGTGATATTTGGAGCGTTGCATGTATTGCTTTTGAATTGGCCACTGGAGATTATCTATTTAATCCGTCGTCAGGAAAAAACTATTCTCGGGATGAAGATCACTGTGCTCATATTATTGAATTGTGTGGCCCTATCCCACGCCGAATTGCTCTGGGAGGAAAGTTCTCACATGAGATTTTCGATCGAAAGGGGAAGCTCAAACATATTTCTGAACTCAGACCGTGGAACCTTGTCAATGTACTAACGGAGAAGTACGAGTGGCCTGAGGCTCAGGCACGGGAGTTTGCTGATTTTCTGACACCTATGCTGACATACGACTGGCCTACAAGAGCTTCGGCTGCTGAATGTTTGAAGCATCCATTTTTATCTTAACACCTTTACTTCTCTAACTTGTATACCATCCGATCCTTTCTTTGTAGAATTAATTTTTCCCGTGCTTAAGTGTATTATTAAATAAAAAAATTAGTTTATTTGCTGAAGCAATTACATTATGTGTTGCAGAGTATACATTCTGTTAAACTAAACAGTAACTTTCGGAAATCCTGACAAAATGTTTGTAGAATTTTACAATTTACTCATTCATCCAAGTCATTCACAGCAGTGGTATTGCAGCACTTATACTTTTTCCTTAGGTACTTTCTAAAGATTAATGCTATAGTTTAAATTAAAATGATGGGACATACCAGACCTGATAAAAGCTACTTTGTTGTGCTTGTGACCTTCTTTAACCTTGCTAAATACGTACAATTGAGCTTTTAAGTTAGATTCGAGTTGATGTAAATAAATGCTTTGAAATATTAGTGAAAGCAAACATGGATTGTAGTACTAAACACAAAGATATGAAATTAAAAGAAAGCGCATGTGAGAGCACCTCTTGTGAAATAAATAGCGTTACGCCTTTTTTAAAAGCTACTTTAGCTACTTGTTATTGACTGCAATATCTAATGATTATTTATGATTTGATTAATTGCTCTTTTTAATGCGAAGGTCAAACGGGCAAATTATTCAAATCGTTGTTAGCCTTGAGACTAGAGTCATGCAAGCCGATTTAGGTATTATCCTCTCTTGGATCTCTCTAGTTTCTACTAGATTATTAAAATTATGAAAAGTTTGCATAAATTGCCATACAAAAGATTGTCTTTTAGGTTTCTGTGCATTTTAATTACATTTCCGCAAGCATTTCCTTTACCAGAAGGAGAAGAAAGTAGAAATGGGGCAAGCAGAGACGTAGCAAATACTATCATTAAAGTCTTTAATTTAACCGATTGGATTGCAATTTCCAGTAAACATCATCACAACTATTGCATAAGATTAGTATTGCCTGAAAATTCTCCAGAAAGCAAATACCTGAACGACTGGGCATATCGTTTTGGAAACTCCAAACCTTTCCTATCTGCACAAGTGAGATCCCGCACTTGCACTTCCACCTTTTTAATATTTTTGAATCTATTGACGAACACTTCAGATTTTTCTACTACAAAATGGATAAAATTGTATGGAAATATCAGACAAGATCATTTTCTATTTATTGGGAACAAGTCGATCATTACAAAACTTTGGAAAGAGCGGAGGGTAATCAATAAACTGAGGAATAAATGGGGCTATGCTATGGACACTGAAGAATATGTCAGCAGAGTTGAAGGAGATCCGTTTAATCCCGGATTTTACAGTAATTTAGAAGACATTCAAATGAAGTCCTTTGAAATAGGAAGCAACATTGGAGGGAGGCACTTTGAAATAGTGGGAAACCCAATAATAACTCCCTACATGTTTATCAGAGAACGGGACAAGAACGGGAATCTAATCTACGATGGAGTACACGTTCGGATCTTCGAAGAAACCAAAAACTTCTTCAATTTTACATACACTTTAGTCTCTTCCGGAACGGACGCATCGTATGGAGAGCTCCTTGAAAACGGGACATGGACAGGTCTCATCGGTGATATTTTCAACAGCGACAAATACGATTTGGTAATAGGGCTTGCAGTCCAGTCGACATGGTTCCACTTGATGGAATTCGAAGTTCCAGTTTCGGAAGGAGCCTTTCTCTCTTTTCTGACTGCAGTGCCCCCAAAGCAATTAAAATGGCAAGCTTTTTTCTATCCCTTGTCAGGGACTGCTTGGTTAGCCACCCTTTGCATGTTTTTTATCTGTTTGGTTCTTCTCATAGCATTTTTTAAAGTGGCGAAACCTCCAAAGACTTCACTTCTGAACGTCCCGTTCATTTTGGCAGAAATAATTTGGGAACAACCTGCAAAGGTTCCTTCTAACAGCAGCACCCGAGTTTTGACTTTTTGCTGGGTAGCCTTTAGCTTCATGATGGGCACCGCATACAAGAGCGGAGTAATGTCTTCGCTAACCATCCCAAACGGAGATGATCCGCCAAGTACTTTCTCCGAAGTAGCAAATAAAACTGAGTACACTCCAATTCTGAACAATTTAGGGGAGTGGGAAGTCGAGTTTTTCAAACACAACACGCTCACCTACTTCAACACAATTTACAAACGGTTACAATACGAGCCCAATTCACAAAAATGTGCAGCCCTGTCCATTGTGAATCCTCATACGGTTTGCATTGGATGGTTTCCAATTATGGCGTACTCAACCGCTGCAATGGGCGCCCCAGACAGCCAAACCAAGTTGATTTGCAAAGGTAGAAACGAGCACATTCCCGCATCTATCTACGTCCCGTTCAGGAAGAATTCCAGTTACGTTGACGGATTTGCTCCCATCATTTCCACACTGCTCGAAATAGGGATTTACAGTTGGTGGGAGAAGGACGTGTTTCGCTTACATAAAAACATTGGCATCGCTAAATACCGCGCAGATCCAACTTCACCATTAAATGCAAAGTTGACAGAGATTGTTGAAAATCTTAAAAGTGATGGGGATTGCAAGCCGCTGAAGATATCAAATATGATAATGGTATTTGGGGTCTTAATTATTGGAGTAACAATTTCCTTATTTACTTTGCTCTCTGAATGGGTTGTAGATCAGTGCATGCCCACTTCTTCAGAAAATGACAATTTTATTCCCATCAAGAGGGTGCAAGTATTAACTGTAGAGCCAATGCGGTTGCATCAGGGCTAATCGAATATACAATACTAGCTAAGAATACTAATTTGTATTGTATTAGTTCTGGTTGCATTACTAAGATTAGTTTTATCATATTATAGAACTACGACAAGAATTTACTATAGTACAGTACATCGTTTAAAATTCTAGTATGAAATGTAGTACATAAAATTGAATACTCAATTCAAACACTGACAAGTTTTACTCAATACTAAATTCATAACGTTTATTTCACACTTGATCATTTACATTGAAACTTTCATTCCATCTCAATTCAAAAAATGCATTAAATATAAAAACTAAAGTTATTCGCACAGTTCTTGTGATCTCATATAAATTAAAACTTCAACTTCTTCATGTGCCTGTGCAGCTCCTCCATAATATGAATTTGACGAATAAAGTAATCTCCGTACCGTTGACCAACTTTAGTGTCTGCAATGTGAACCATGTCTTTGTCGATGTAGAAGTCAACCTGAAACAATAAAACATTATTTTTACCACCTCCAAATATGATTTTTTGTATACATATTTAGTTTTTTAGTTATACAAAAGCAAATACCTCAGATCCGGCTTGAAATTCTCCATCGAGTGATGAAATCCCCTTTGACCAAACCACATTATACATTTTATGCTTGAAACAGAGCAAATATTCCCGTAGCTGAGTCTGGTCAAGATCCATAAAAGCTGCAAGCTTCGACACTGGCATTGTAGTGTACAACTTCAAGAAGCTACACAAAAATGAAGAACAATTTTATTAAATGTCCCTTAATTAAAACTTGGTACGTATTTAATTACAAACATATTTGCACATCTGTTACCTCCTAATAGTAGGCAAATAGATTTGCTGACCAACTTCTTCCAAAAAGATGGTCTTTTGGATCTGAAGAGGTTCCTGGTTTGGATCAGGGAGAGCATCAAGCGCTGGTGGCACTGGTGACAAGAATTTTGGGCAGGCATACAAGAAGCAGTTCTCGAATTCCTAAATGCAATAAAATAATTATATTTAGAAAGACTATTAATTATTTGTTGCGATTCCAATGGTTTAATGATAATAATAAGAAGAAAGTTCAAGTTGTTTAGTTAAAAAACGTAATTTTTATAGCGTTTACCTTCATGTCACCCTGTTGCATTTTCGAAACTTTTTCTGAATACTTCCGGTCTTGGAGAACAGAGTTGATGGACTCATCAATTGATTGGGGGTGGAGAACAAGACAAACAGCGAGCATAGTGTACATTTGGTCAGTTTGTTTGTTTACCTAAAATGATCGAAGAAGAACATTTAATTAGCAATTAATTACAAAAATGCCATTTTAATACGTTTTATCTTTCTATTAGCTAGCTTAGCTTACCTGATCATTTTGATAAGATTTCGCCTGGAACATTTGACGCATCCTTTGAATGTAGAGCAACGCATTCGTGTAAGTCCGGATGGCGTCAGCATACCGACGCATCATAACGTAAGCAAATCCGACATAGTAGTAAGTTGTGATCTGACATGCAGGTACGTTACAGTAGTACGCCTACAAAATGAACAAAAACACATAGAAAATTATTAGAAACGGAAGCCTAAACTTAACTATCTTCAATATCATAGAAAAAATTTAATCTTACATTTTTATGCAAGTCAATGTTTTCCAAGACTTTTACAGCCAAATGATAATCCCCCAACATAGAATGAACTCGAAGTAAAGCAATCAAACTAAAGTAGCCCAACATTTTATACAAAGGGCTCTTTCCAAATTCACCAGCAACAAATTCAGTAGGTTCTTCGCTGAAGTAAGCCTAAAACAAAAAGTTGTTTGATTATGGAAAATTAATACACAAATCAATAATGAAAACATTTTATAAATATTCGCCAACACACCCTCAACTGCTGGTTGATGCAAGACTTCTCAATCAAAGAGTAGAGCACATTCAAAACACTGAGAACGCTCCAGATGTAACTGTGATCCCGAATGTAGTTCATTTCCTCAGCGTTGAGCTTTGGAGACCGACGAAACTGAGAAAACGACTGGAACTGGTACACAAACTCGTCAATTATTTCCCATAACCACTGATTAGTCAGAGTCAGATCAATTGGCTCAGGAGACGCTGCAAAATAATTACAAAATATAAGTTTTATTTTCTGTTTACGTGAAATAATAATAATTTTGCACGTTTCATTAGCTAAGTATTTCTTCAATCGATTCTTACTTAAAATCATGTTGAAAAGTTCGCAATAGTTAGAATAAGAGTTGCACCGGTCACTGAACGTCAACTGATTAGGAAGAGTAGCGTAAATATGACGGTAGTACAATTCCCGATACAGAGTAAGAAACTGCAAAACAATTAATTATTTTGTTTAGTAATATCAATGACGTTGTTTAACAATTGAGAACATTTTCTATTTAAAAAAACTTGTGAGCTTACCAAAGGATCATCTCCAACAAGATGGCTCACATCAGCCGGCCATTTCTCCTCCCGGAAGTAATCCTTAGTTAACTGCGGATACCGGATTTCATACAAGTTTTCAATTTCCTGCAAGTTGGACTCCATAATGGCCTTGTGCAGATGTTGAATGAACTTTGCAACAGCATCCGGACATTGATAAGATTGAGCAGCCGCCCAACGCTGATCTTCACCGAAATCAGTTCCCGCTCCGAATGCCTTTAAACGATAAATTACTGCATTAATTTTCATTTATCAATTCACCATTACTAACAATAACTAATTAATAATTAAATACCTCGGAATTGTATCCATATTCATCCTCGTAAATCCGGTCATCCCCCCTCGTGAAGCTGTCCTTCCTACTGCTGTAGGAATCCTGCCTTTCTGTGCGTTCCCTTCCTCGATACATGGTTAATTATTTTAATTAGCTTGCTAATTAACAATTTTAATTAATTAATTTCACTTTTAACCAAAACAGAGAACAGCCGGCAGAATATTTTTCAGCCTAGCAAAGCCCAAACGTCAAAGGAAAGCAGAAGAAAGGCTTCCCTTCTCTCCCTTGCTTAAACACACTTCCTTCGGCAGAGTTGAAAATGCGTGCGAAAGAGTGCTTTTGGACAGAGGAGGAAAGCAGCGCCAGATTTAAAAGCCTTTGTTTTTCTACGGAGAAGGAATTGGGGCGAAAGGAGAGAGAAGTGTGCTATGCTTTTGTGCACTAGTTCAATGTGAAGAGGGCAGATGCTGCTCAAATCCCTTTCCCACCTTTCTTTGTTCCTTTTTTAAGCGTTTCTCAAAGGAAGCGTTGATTTAAGCCGGCAACGGATTTTGTTTAATGTTTGGAAATAATTTAAAAAATTGCAAGAGAAATGAGTAAATGCAAATCAAACATGCTTTTTATGGATTCCACATTGTAATAATTTAATTTGTCGAGAACTACGCGTATGTAAGATATGGACGTATGTCAAGTCGAATGTATTTGATTAATTCAAGTAAAATTTTTAATCTTATCATGTAATTACTATTACCATTACCAGTTAATAGCCACCATTTCAAACTATCCATTCCTAGCTTTAAATATTCATCAGTAAGTCATTTCCTGTAAAAAAACAACTAATTATTTCGCATGATGCTAATTAAATACTTGTTGTATTGAAAAACTAAAAAGCATCACGATCACAGTGATTTGTATTGGGATTGAAAGAACAAAATGATTAACCATCAGATTAATGTGTGTTGGTACGCAACTGCATGATAATGCCAACCATCTCAGGGGTGGTTAGAAAGGGGAAAGGTAACCCTTTTCTAAAACATCTTAACGCAAAGGCTTTTTCTGATAGTTTTTAAAACTACTTCTAGTACAAAGGGCGAACAATAAAGACCCCCTTCTAAATCTTAAAAATTTTAATCAGTTGTTTTCAGTTAGTGATTAATTAGTGAAAAATTAGCAGTACACGTTGTTGTGATATTTATTACTAAACTTTAAGTTTACCGTTGGGAGAGGCAGTCATAGAAGGTACTTATAATCAATTATTTTAATTCTTCCTGTCACAGGGCTAATTTATAAATTAGAAAATAAACTATCCTAAATTTAACCATTTAATTTATTTACACACTTTGTTTTATTTCCAGCGAGTGTGGTGCAGTAAGTGAAGCATTCCGGATAACGAAATGGCAATGGCTGCTTATCTTAACGACGAGGATGCTGACGTTCCAGACCATTTACTATGTCCCGTTTGCTTTTGCCTTCCTACAAAAGAGGTCTATCAATGCAATGAAGGTCACGAGATTTGCTCCCAGTGCTACAATAACGAAAAAGTGGTAAAATGTCCACAATGTCCCTTTGAATTAAAAAAAGAACGGAAAATTCGATGTCGGCATTTTGAAAAGCAAGCTGCTGAATACATCAAGGTTGATTGTACCTTCAAATCGAACGGATGTAAACAGAGGATTCGAAGAGGTCTCCTGAAGGATCATGAACAAGGATGTTGTTTTAACTTTAAAAAGTAATTGAAATTTTTTCTTGAAATCAAATAAAATAGTAATCAAAGAAAGAATAATTAAATGTATGATTTGATCTATAATACTAAGGTTTGGCAATCCAGTCAATCTGTGCAGGCTGATGGGCAAAGACTGCAAATTTCAGTTCAACAATGGAAATGCCGAAGAAGCTGTGGCCCACTTTGAATCCATTCACGGTGACATAATAACAAAAAATGAAAATTTTCGTATGGAGATTCCCAGCTTTAAAGAAGACATCCACGTCCAGGCAACTTCTGGAGACCTACAATTCTGGAATGCTGTGATTGTTGAGTTAACGGAGAAGAACTGTTATATTCTCTGTGCTGCCGTTCGTAATGTGAACAAGAATTCCTTCAAGTGTCTCACCCTGTTCTTGCCTCGCTTCAATGCTAGCTTGTCAAATTCTGATTTAAAAATGGAGTGCTCCCTGATCGATGAAAGCAAGAATGAGCCACTGAAGTTAAGCACTGTCCAAGATCTTACAAGCCTAAATGAATTTCCGCAAGAAGGACAACACCCACGCGGACTGTTTAGTGAAGGGTGTCGTCAGTTTGAAATGTCTGAGGTGAAGAATTTCATTAAAGAAGACGGGAGCTTACTAGTTGGTTGTCGATTGATGAAAGGAAAAGAACTGGAAACAGAGAGTTGGAGCGTGAAATGTAAAACTGTGGTGCCATATTTGCCCAGGGTGGCCAACAAACCTAGTAATTTGCCTTCGGTAGGTGTACGCTGGAACGCTTCCAACGGATCTTTGGCGGCTAAGAAATTCTTGACAGAGCTAAAGGCCGAGATCACCCTTTCACCGAACAATCCAAAGGCAATGGAAACCATCAAAATTATCTGTAATGGTGTTAATTACAAAAACAACCAGTTTGGGAAGATGTTTGATGACGACATGTTAATGCACATATCTTACGGAGCCTTATTCATCATCGCCAGTTCAGGAAGTCATGAAACCTTACTGAAAATACTTTCTCTCAGATTAAATGTGAACGTAGTTGATGAAATTGGGAAAACTCCACTTCATTGTACAATGGACGACAAAAGCCAGCAAAGGGGACTTATGAAAGCTAGATTTCTTGAAGATTTCGGGGCGAATGTCAGAGCTGTGGATGATAATCAGCGAAGCGTGCTACACTGGGCGGCAAGTAGTGGCAATGCCAAAGCTTTGTCCTATTTTAATCATCGAGAAGGTCTTAATGTTGATGCACAAGATGGAGACGGAAGAACTCCACTTCACTATGCTTTGATGAACGCTACTGAATGGCCGACTCGCATTGTTGTGGAAGTTTTGATGAGGTATCGTGCATCCAAGTTCGTTAAGGACAAACTGGGATGGACTCCGTTGGACTACTTAGGAGAAGTAAAGGAAAGTTGTGGGTGGAAATTGATTGAGGATATAATGAAGTTTTTAAAAGTTGAGCCGTTGAATAACCAGAGTATAACGAATTCCTCGAGAAATGATAAGGAGAAGTACGGTGATTCAGATTCAGATTCCTGGTGATCGTGTGTCTGTGTTGTACATCCTCTTCCTATTACTATTTCTTATACTATTACTTACTTGTATATATTGGGAATAATACAAAATAGTTTTGAGGTGTTTAAAAATCTACGCTTTAAAAATTAAGAAAACTGGCTTGTTTTTACAAATAGCATTCTCGCTCAGACCGTTGCAATTGGTTAATCATCTTTTTAATATTTAATATTTATTTTTTACATGAAATATAAATCCTCATGTTTACTCCGCAATCCAATCTTACGTGGATCAACTTGATTAGTTTTAAAACCCCGGAAACATTCAAGCTAGGGTGAAGGCCTTCATCGGCTGCTTCCGGAACACTCCATGTCCAGCATACCGCATTATAAAGAAACGTGGATCCCAATTCTTCGTCACATACCTCCAAACATCCTTCCTTTCTTGGTCAATTATTATTCTGTTTAAAAAGTATTCTTTCCTTAAACACTTCACAGACCTTGGAATACTCTCCACTCTCAAGTTTGTACAATTTGATTACATGAAATACTTACGCCTTCCACAAATTAACTGTTAAAAACATTTTTTTAAATGATAGCGCATTTAATTGTGTGTTTCTTGATTAAATTAAATATTTACACATATCTTTTACTGAAGAACATATTCTGGAATAAACACGCTTGCATAATAACGATAAAAAATTAGCTCGATTATGTGCATAATTTTATACAAAATTGGACAAATAATAGTAAAATAATTTGTACAAGTTGGAATTGGGATAGAATGAGGATGCGGCTATGATTATCGTGTTTATTTAATGAATTCATAAATGTGCATATGCGCAGATGCCATTTTTACGGAATATCATCGAACAGATTAGGAATAATATTCAACAGATCAGAAGAATGTTAATGATTTTCACACATTTTGCTTCAATTTGCTCACCTGCACAGGATTTAAGACAAGGCGATGATAGAAACCGCAAAGTAAAGAAAATGTGAACCTTTTCACCTGTTCTATTACGCAATTCTCGAAGTTATCCAGAAAATCAGATTTATTGGTAAAAAATGAACCTAAATGTTTCTTTTCGTTGTTCGGTTTAAAATCAGTTAATTTGTAGATTTGAAATATTCCTGCAAGATGATTAAAATAATTAAATTATTTTGTAATCTTCTGATCGTTAATGCGATCATTCATTTTACTGGGGCAAACATGGACTTTATATATTCTCCTTCAGATCTCTACCATTTGGTGCAAACGGAACAGAAACTTTCAAAGTTAATTGACGAAGTGCAAGAGCAAGTCAGTCTATTTTCTACACAATTAAAAAGGTAACTAAACTATTTATCTGATTATATTCAGGTTAATATTTAACTTTTATTTGGTACAGATACGGAACCTCAAGAATGGATAATTACGACCCCGACGAAATCATAAAGAATCCAATTTTAGCTTATCATCTAGTGAAACGCCATGCCCGAGAATTGCAAGCCTTTGACAAACTGTACAAGGACTTTATTTCAAAAACAAGCGGTTCGTTTATTACAAATTCCAGTTACCTAAATACAATTACGACTCACTTTAACATTTTTATACAGAACTGGAAGAAACCTATTCCAAAATCCGAAACTCGTTCATTCATCCGGTGGAGCAAGACATTAACAAAGCAATGGAAGCCATCGTCCGAATCAGGCAAACTTACGGGTTTAACGTTAATGACGTATGAAAGTTAAACAAAATTAAGTCTGTGCATAATAATTTTCATAACAGTGTGTACTAATAACTGCTTTGCTACTACAGATTTCTGAGGGCCGATTCGGACATTTAAAAGTCGATGGAAAGCTATCCTCTAAAGACTTGGCTGACATTGGCGTATTCGCTGCAAAATCTAAAATGCTACAAAATTCTAAACTATTCCTTTCCGCAGCCGTGGAAAAATACAAGCCGAGTTCTGAGGATCCCGATGACATTTGGTTCCAAGTGGCTAACCTAACCTTGGAACGGCTAACAAATGACGTGGTAAACAATGTTTTTTGTCATTAAAACTATTTAAATCCAAGTCAAATTAATTACGTAATAGTTATCTAATTAGTCATTTGCAGGGAGAGCTGACAGAGAAGATTACAAATTATTAACGGAACTGGACGAATTGTTTGCTTTTGGAACGGACACGATGGACAATTTAAACACTAGATTTGAAGAAATGTGCCAACTTTATTCTGTGAAGGTGAGAACAATTAAAAATAAATTAAGTTTGCAGTTAATTCCGGGCGTTTTTACAGGAACCGCCTGTGAGCCAATTGAAATGTTATGTGGACAAGTTCAGCAGTCCAGTGCGTCTCATTTCTCCGCATAAAATCGAAGTATTTCATGAGGATCCCCAAGTGGTTGTCATTTACGATTTCATCAGCGACTCAGAAATTGAAGCGTTTCAGTCCAATTCATTTCACAGACTGAAACGATCAGTTGTGCAAGTTTTAGTCGGGGATAAGATAGAAACTGAGGAATCCATCGTTCGAACCACTTCTCAAGCGTGGATTCGAGATTTAGGGCATCCGGAGTTTGGCTATTTAGCAAAAAGGATTCAAGACGCGACGGGATACTACCTTTTGGGACGGTTTTCAGCAGAAGAAACACAAATTGGTAGGTTTAAAAATTAATTATCAAAGTAATTATAGGAATAATTAAATACTGTATTTATTAATTTATTAGCAAGTTACCGACCCGGAGGCCATTATTCACTTCACACAGATGCACTTCATGAGAAAATTGTAAAACTATTTAAAGCTATAATTAAAAGAGTAATTAAACTGAATTTGAATTAATTTAACTAACTTTTCTTCACACAGTTCAAGAAACTTCCAGAGTTAGAGATTTACGAAGGAGACAGAGTAGCAACTTTCATGTTATACGTAATCATACTTTAACTAATTAATTATGATTAATTGCAGTGTTAATAGAGAATAACTTTATACGAGCTAATTAATTGCAGTTAACAGACGTAGAAATGGGAGGAAACACAGCGTTTCCAATGTTAAACGTGAGTGTTCGTCCAACAAAAGGGTCTGCGATTTTATGGGGCAATCTGTACCCCGACGGATCTATCAACCGATTCACTTTACACGGGGCTTGTCCTGTCGTTTACGGAGTTAAAAACAGTAAGTGCACTAGCACACAGCTAACTACTCACTACACTAAAGTAATTAAACAATAAAAAGGTTAAAAAATGAATAAAACTTTTGTTTTCAGTTGCAACAAAATGGATAAAATCGAATGACCAAATGTTTACGCGTCAGAATTGCAAGAAGAACAAAAAGAATGATCACTACAACTTAAGAGATTAAAAACGAAATATAAAAAAGTAAAATAAATTAAAAGGTTTACTCCCGAGATTGATTTTGTTGTGAAGTTTTGGTGCGAAGCGTAACATATTTTTTAATGGAGAGGACAATGATGGCCATTGCAATGCTGCCAGTGACAACGCTGACCAGCAAGGCTGACTCGTTATCCTCATTCCTCTGCCTTTCCTTTTTTGCATTCGATTCATCAAGAATCGCTTTCAATTTATACCTCCCAACGTTATTATTTCCATGATAAGTTGGAGGAAATGTAGATGTCGGAGTTGCTGCTGGAACGTCTTTGATCGGAGAAGTTGGAGGTTCTGTAGTGGAGGACGTAGTTGAAGAAGTGGTCGAAGCAACGGCTGAAGGTTTTGCTGCTACTGGAGTAGATGGTGTGGCCTGTGGCGCTAAACTTACCAACTGACTTACTTTATTATTTGAAATTGAAGCCGAATTGATTGGTGTCTCGGATGACGCCTGCGGAGCCTCTGAGCTCCGACTTATTTCGTTTCCATCTTGAAGTGTTTTTAAAACAGCTTTCACCAGACTTTCGCTTGCATCCTCACCCATCAATTTAGTTTGCGTTGCGGAATCCATATTTTTCGGATTTAATTCCTTCACATTTTCCACTTCAGCCGAGCCCGCCTTCCCCATTTTAATTATCTGCCAGGCACCTTTTCCATCAGATCCCTGCTTAATTATTATCACAGGCGATGACACATGCGATGCTTCTTTTGGAATGACTTCCGCACTGGGTTTACTAGTCTTTTCTGGAGATTCAGATGACGTTGAAGAAACTTCAGATTCACAGGATGATGGTTGGCTTCTAGTTCTAACGGTTGATACCGTTATGTCGCCTAACACAACGTAAGAAGTTGCGTTGACGGGTTCCCATTCAAATGTAATCTGAAATTATTATATTAATTAATGCATAATTAAACTTTTTAATTTATTTCATTGCATACTTTCACATCGGTTGTTTGCACATCTTCAAAATTTAAAAAGATCTGCGTATGATTCCACACCCCTTCAGGTAAATGCTTGGAATTTGTGCCGGACCACCTTCCAAGTACATGATGTTTATTCCAAAATCCCTCCCAATTGTCAAAAATTATGTCATCGTTTACCTAAGAAGAGAAAAAAGTTTAATTTCAAACTTATCAAAAGTTGCGTTTTCATTTTCCTTTTGGAAGCAGATGCAAGAAATCCATTTAACAAATGACGATAATTCTCACAAATTCTCTTTGTACACGCCAACATATCATTTTCTTTTCATTTGGTAATTACTTGAATTCATCTCGTCATTTCTAGTTAAAAGCTTAATAACAGTATCAATTCCAAAGGGCGGCTCTCTCAGTCAGTTAATCATTTGTCAGACAGTAAATCTTTCCCTCACAAAAGCTACACAAATTCAACATGCGGCCAATTAACGAATGAATAGTGCTTTTAAGAATTGCATAGAGGTAGCCTTTGCAATGCTTTTACAGTGACGTCA